>PVLD010002314.1:0-20343 GCA_004027595.1 Dinomys branickii | reverse complement strand
CAAACTCTGACCTGTTGGCTGCCTGGACTCTTCAAGTCCTCTATGTGCCTCTCTGACACTGTGTAGGAGATGCTGCAGGCCGGCTTCCTGGCTTGACTTTGGGAAAAGCTGGCCATACCATAAAAAACATTGCCCTTTGCCTTATCACCATGCTAGTGTCCTGTTGAATAAAGAGTTGCCTGCCAGCCACGCTGCTGTTTCCTTGCTGAAGGGCACCTGCGGGGACGCCAGGGTTCCCAGTGGCAGTCATCTGCTTCATCAGGAAGAGGACACATCTTGTGACCAAACATAGAACTCTGAAGCTTGAGTTCAGAAATGCTGTTTCTCATCAGCATTCTGTGCCTCTCAGAAGCTGGGCCCAGCCAGTCAGCTCAGTCACATCATCCTGGCCCCACCTGGGACTGGAGTCGGTGCGTACCAACCCCAGGAGTCACCCAGAGCAGGGAGAGGCAGTGGCCAAATGGGCAGGCGTGGCCCGGCACTTCCTGCAGATTATGGGGCTCTTCTCACAGTGCTTAGGTGGTGCCTGAGGCCCCGCTGGGGGAGGCCGGGCATGCAGTGGCCAACACAAGTGGGCAGCAGAATACCAAATGGGTAGCCCTGGATTGGGAGGTGGACACAGGGAGGCAGGTAGCTGACAATGGGGCTGAGGCAGGGGCAGAGGGTGGGGTCTGGACCAGGGCAGAGGGCAGCCCCTGGGGACTCGACTGCAGTCCACGGTGCTGACCTGTCAAGGGTGTCACTGATTCAGACACGAGAAGAGATTTTAAAAGGTTAAAAAAGAAACAAGGTCAGAAAAGCCTGAGAAGTCAAGGAGGGAGAGGCCCTGCATCCTGGCTGCCCATGTAGTATCAGACAGCGATGCCCACTTTGCAGTGGGGAACAGCCCCTTGGCTTGCTGCCCGGGAGGGCGCCCAGCCTGCACCTCCGCCTTCCCTGGTCTGAGCCCAACCCCAGTCCCACTCAGCTGCTGCACCAGCTCAGCCTCTTCCTCTGCTCCACTCCTGTGCCCCCCCACCAGCCTGCAGAGGGCTATTTCTCGTGGCCTTCAGCCCCTGGCACCACATGGCAACAGCTGATGAGACTTCCAAGCTGCTGCTTCTGCTGACTAGCAGTCACCTGGCACCAGGTCCTGTCCACCGCCACCCTGTCTTCAAGGCTGCCTGGTCAGTCAGGGTTAGATTAGTATCCTGCCCATCTTTATTAGTGTCAACCCCACCCTGTCCTGTAGACAGCTCCTCTCCCTAACTCTGCTCCTTTCGTGGGACTCCCTCAGTTGGGCCTGTTACAGCCTCTCCGAGCCTCCTCCCTTAGAATCTAGGAAACCCCAAGCCTCCATGCTCCCTGGAGCACAGCCCACACCCCAGCTGCTTCTATTTTCTAAAACCTACAAACTGCTACCATAAAAATATGACCCCAGCCCATATTCCCAGCACTTTGCAGGCTGTGGTAGGAAGATCGAATTGAAGGCCAGCCTGGCGTGCATATTAAGAGCCTGTCTCAAAGGGCAGGGGATGTAGCTCAGTGGAATAAGCACTTGCCTGGCAAGCGCAAGGTCCTGAGTTCGATCCCCTGTACTGCAATAGCCTATCTAAAAAACAAAAAAATGACCCCCAGCACCAGTTACACTACGCCAGGACCGAAAACCACTGAGCCATGTGTTCAACGTAGACAGCTGACTGGGTATGTTACGTGATGGGATGTTACACAGCCATTAAAAATGTGCTCATCACGCAATCCCAAGCATGGAACAGAAGACAGGACAACTTTGTGTGCTCTCAATTAGGCAAAGAGAATCGTAGAAAAGGCTCCAAAGAAACATGCCCGTGGGTTAGTAGTGCTTCCAGAGCAGCTTCCCACTTTTCTATATTCCTACAAGGAGCTCTGCTATCAGGGTATTTCGATAATAAAGAGGGAAAAGGAAGCAAATGGTGTTCTAAGTTTAGGGTTCAGGAATATAAAACTGAGATCACCATGGTCCCCTCATTTTCCTCAAATCGTAGCTTACCAAGAAGCCATCTGTGTCATACTCAGCACGGTCACCCTCAGCAGCTCTCAGGGACGATGCAGAGCGGTGAGCCGGCCCAGACCGGGGCCGTCATCCCGAGTAGCTCAGAATCACCTCATCCCCCAGCAAAGCCTGGAGGCCGGCAATTTCAAGGTTCCTTGGAGACCCAGGGAGGACCCAGGCTGCGGGTTCATATCTGCATGGCCATGAGACTGAGGCCCTGCTTCCTGCCACAGCTTCTCCTCAGCTAGCTCCGAGCTCCTGGCTCTTGAGCCGCACCACCTTCAGAGCCAGCAGCAGCAGGCCCAGCCCTTTCCCAACCTCCCTGTTCGCCTTCTGCAGCCCTCAGCTGCTGCTTCCTCCTGCCTCTGAAGTGCAGGATAACGCCCGGTCTGGGCTGGCTCATCGCCCTGCAGGCAGGCCTGTTGATTTGGGAGCCAAAATGACTCTGTAGAGTCCTTTACCACATAGGGCAGGGGTGAAGACCCCAGGGCAAGATGGGAGGGGAGGAGTGGTTATGTCCTTTCATCCCATCCCTGTTACAATTTAGCTAAGCATAAAAACTGCATAAGGAGAAGTGACTCTGTTCTTCATTCGGATCCTGTTTTGGTACCAGAAATTGAACTCAGGACCTTGCACTTGCCAGGCAGGCACTTAAGCTGCTGAGCTATATCCCTGGCCCTCAGGTCCTCTATTAAATTACCATCCTACCAACAAGATGGGCTCCAAGACCATTCCTGAACTTGTGACACATCAACAAAATCCATGCAGGCAGCTCCTGAAGCAGGGAGTGAGGACCCCAGCCCCAGGGAGAAGTAGGCAGGCTTCAGACACCAGTCTTCGCTCCACGGCAAGGCCCACTCCAGCCTGCGAAGCAGAGTTCTGTAGGCAGAGAAACGTCCTTCACTTATCCACGAGCTGCCAAAGAAACCCCACTGCAATATCTGCGGCTGCATTTAAACAAGTCCGTCTATGACTCAAAAATGAAAGCCAGCAAACAGCTCAGAATCAAAAAGCTTAATTTTATTACAACTAAAGTCAGCTATGATCTGGATAAGTATCAAAGGTAAATCTGAAACAAGTTTCTAATTTCCAAGATACAAAAGATAATAAATATAGATTCAAATTCAGCCTAAAAACAAAGATTCTAAATCTAGTTTAGCTTAGGTAGTGTGCCTAGTTTCAATATTCCAAATGTCCGCATAATTCTTAAGATGCTATAAGAAACTCCTATGATACAGTTATTGCTCACGGACGGCCAACCTGCACGCACGCGTGTGGCCTTGGAGCCCAGGCTGCTGTGCGGGGGCCCGGGGTGGTACCACAGGGACACGGGTCCTTTCTGACCAGAGACAGATACAGGGCAGTGCTAGGGACGCCCACCGTGGGGCCTGGAGCAGCACATCGGCCCATGTCTTGCAGGAAATGGGACCTTCCCCACGCGTGTTGGCCTTGTCTCATGCTACGGCCTGCTTCCTCACAAGCCCAGCAGCGCTGGCAACTCTTGAGGGGCTCCTTGGTCCTTCATTTTCAGCCAACTTTTCACTCTTTCCGAGCTATGCTGTCAGTAAAGTACATCACGCTCGACTTTTGCCCAGAACAAGTGTATTATTTCTTCTTAGTGAGAGCACAGAGTGAGTCTTCGTTAGGTGAAACTTTGCCAAGTTTCAGGCCAAGCTCCTTTGTCTTGGTTTGATTCTTGGGTACAGCTGGAAAAGAGTTTTAAAAAAATATTTACATTCTACACAGTGGGTGGGAGTGTGACAGAATTTAGGAGACACTGACAAGAGGAAAACAAACACGAGAGACATCGAAGTAAGAAAGCCCTGGGCCTTGAGCTCTGCACAAGGTAGGTCACAAGGGCCACAGCACGGTGCAGCTGCAGAGCAACTACACAAGCACTGAGACAGCAGCTCAGAACCTACGGACCTGAGAACCTTGTCTCTTGTGGGTGAGTTGCTTGGGTGGCTGGACATGCTCCATGCTCCAGTGACACAGGACAAAGAGCACAGAGCAAAGACTGAACTGGCCCCAGCAGATGGAACGCCGGGTGGGGGGCTCCAGGCTTGGGACCAAATGCCACTGCCTCAGAGCATGCAGAGGAAGGAAACCCGGCTTACTAGAGACAGCCAGACTACCCACCCAGCTGGAAAACTAACCTGGCCCAAGTATCTCTGAGAAGAGGTATTTAGCCAGTACAATGTTCTAGACTCAATAGCTAAGGCCTCTGCCCCAGAAGGCACCACTGACAGACTTCTATTTTTTAAACATCAAAAGAAAACAGAATTGTGTAGAGAACACTTCCAACTAACACTTCTGACCAGGAAAGAATCCCAGAAGACCAAGAGCATCTAAACTTAGGACTCAAATGACAATCTTCCCCAGCTGGCAGCCAGCCAGACCTAGGTGACACGACATTACTTGGATTCAAGAGATCTACTGTATATTACAGTGATCTTGGCCAGTAGCAATGCACAACATCCTTGAAACCTTCTAAAATAGATTTTATTCTCACTGCATAAACGTCAACTGAGGTGACATCTGTTCGTTAGCTTGATTTAGCCATCATACATATATACTACATAACATAAATGTGTATAATTCTTATCTGACAATTACAAAATTGTCACACTTACAGACTAAATCAAGCCGGGCATGGTGGTGCACGCCTGTAATCCCAGCACTCGGGAGGCTGAGGCAGGACGATCATTTTGAGTTCGAGACCAGCCTGGGCTACAAAGTGAGCTCAAAGACCAGCCTGAACTGCACGGCGAGACCCTGTCTCAAAAAGACCAAAAAAAACCAGACTAAATCAAGGGCTCAGCTTGAAGCAGCAGGCTCTTCCCAGAGGATGTGCACCATGTCCACGTTCCTGGGTAACAGGAAGCTTTACAAGCGCTACACACTAATGTTTGAACTTTTACTAAACTGTACACTAAGATCAATTACATGACACTAACTCCAGAGGAAGCTTGTGTCATAATAAACACTGCCCTCAGGATGAGGGACAGTCACTGCACGTGACATCACCCATGCACCTTGGGGAAGGCGGTCAAGAGAGGACACCGGGCCGAATCCACCAGCCAGGCCCTGCACTGGCGTCACCCCAGGAGCCGCACAGTGCCAAGCCAGCAGGAGCACCCAGGCAGCACCTGCTTCAGGCTGCTGGGGTCCACGGGGCACGTGGGGAGGGCGCCTGTGGGGCAGGGCCGCTGCTCCGGCTTGGCTGCTGTGCTGCCCTCACCAGTGCAGGGCCAGGCCCGCTCCCCACCGCACAGCCACTGAGAAGAAGCTGGACTCCGCGGCGCTGGACCTGTGCATGCACTGCGAGTCACCAAGCCTGCGCTCCCACAAGCTTCCCTACCCTTACCAGGAGCAGGCTGTGCAGGTGCTTTTACCTGCGAACTACACGGCCTCTCTCAACTGTCCTCATTTCTTTCACACTCCACATACCCCTGTGCACAAAGAACCCATAAGAGACACAAGGTCACAACACAGCTTAATGCAGACTTCAAGCACGTTATTCGCATGCTGAGCGTAAGGCAAACACTGAATATGTCTAATCTAAGAGGTCGAAAGCTCACAACTGCTTCCCTGTAACAGGAAAGTGTATGCACAGCACACAGTCTTCACAAAGCCTTCTCTCACACGCATGCGCACGTGCACACACACACACACACACACACACACACACAGGTACGCGAGTGCACACGCTGAGGGTCACTCACGCCCAGCAGGTTGCGTGGGACGTAGCCCTCCTGGTCGCTCAGCCGCGCCCACCACCACTCGATCTCATCCTCATCCTCTCGGTGGACGATGGTCATGCAGTCTCCTTCCTTCATGGGCAGCTCATCCGCATTCTGAGGCTCGTAGTCCCAAAGCGCATAGATGACACCTTTGTTCATTATGCCCATCTTCTCCTGAACCCCTACAGAGGCGAGGGGAAAGGAGAGCAGAGGAGACGTCACTCGGGGGCCGACTGGGACATCAGAACACTCCAGCAGACGTTCAGCGAGCCACGTCCCGGGGAGAGGGGGAGGACCAGCGGTGCACGGCGCGCATAAGACGCACAAGGTGCGTCATCACATCTAGCGCAGATCCGACTCGGGCACCGTGAGCTCCCCTCACGCTGGTCTCACTCCTAGGACAAACGCTTCTGCCGGCCCAGGACCTAGAACCTACTCAAGTTGAGGGTTTTACACACATAAATGATCCTCTTTTCCGCTTTGAACCCACTTCACAATGTAACGAGCAAGGAACTCTGAAAACATCGCTCTTTACCCCAAACTCACAAGAGACAGAAACAAAAGATCAGCAGTGCTGTGCATCTATTCAGACGGCCTCTGCTGAGCCCCAAATGTACAAAGGAGAGAAAACACTATCAAGCATGTAGAATGCGGAAATTCAGCAATTTAGATGCAATATAAAAGTTTACACACAAGCTACTCTAAAAGAATAAATCAGAACTGAAAAGATGCTGAGATCCCCAAACTGGGGCTGAACAATTCTTCAAAAGCCCACTTTTCACCAGAGTGAACGATTCCGCCGTGAACAGTGTTCGGGGTTACCTTTCTCTGCTTATCCCTTCCTGTCCCTGGGGCCGTGCTGAGGAGAGAACGCAGTCGCCAGCTACAGCCATGGGAAGGGCGACAAGGGATCGGTGCCTCGATGTCCGCGTATTTTCACCTTTTTTTTGGTACCAGGAATCGAACTCAGGACCTTGCGCTTGCCAGGTAGGCGCTTGTACCACTGAGCTACATCCCGGCTTATTTTCACCTTTATGTCTTTAAAAATCCAGAAAAAAATATTTTAAAAAGCCCAGGAAAATACACGCTTTGAATAGAGCGTCCAACCTATATGAGCACCAAAG
Source organism: Dinomys branickii (assembly GCA_004027595.1). Taxonomy (NCBI): domain Eukaryota; kingdom Metazoa; phylum Chordata; class Mammalia; order Rodentia; family Dinomyidae; genus Dinomys; species Dinomys branickii. Next base: position 13,465 of record PVLD010002314.1, on the reverse strand, counting down.
TATTAATTCTACACTATTTTCTCTGCATTAATTCACATGGTGTGCCATTCTCATTCCTCATCGTCTTTACCCCAAACCCACAAGAGACAGAAACAAAGGGTTCTGAGTTTGACTCCCGGGACAAAAAACCAGATCGGACATCTGGGGCACAGAGTCCTGGGCCACACCATCGTCTGCCCGTATGTCTGTCTCTCTCTTTCCCCTTCTCTTGGCAAAAATGAAATTCTTCTTCACCAGAAGAAGGCTCTACCAATCTAAAGAGTTACATAAATTTCCAACTTTCCTGCTAAAGTAAGACCTGTGAAGCATGACAGAATAAACATCAGCATACAGCCATAACTCCACCAAGTTTTAGAACTGGCTGTTCATGTATCTCTTTGCAATGGGAATGGAGAAACAAGAAATTCTGGACATTTTCATACGCTCAGAATAAGAGCTCAGGGCCAGCGATGTAACTCAGTGGCACAGTGCAGCCTGGCAGTCTCAAGGTCCTGAGTTTGATTCCCAGTACAAAAAAAAAACAGATCGGACATCTGGGGCACAGAGTCCTGGGCCACACCACGTGTCTCCCACCTGCCCCAAACTCCTCTCAGGCAAACTGAAAAGAACTACTTCAACTTCTAAGTCTTGTAAATAAAAAAAAAACTTTCCCCAAATAAAGTTGGAAACTACCAGGGACCCAGCTAAACCTTCCATTCTGCCTTTCCGCAGGGACCAATCTGACATCAGCAATCAGAATCGTCAACTCAAACTCAAGCAATAAAAAGAAAAAAGCCTGAAACAGGCATCGCCCTTGACCTCGTGATGCAGTGATTTGCCTGGAAATTCGGGCCGTCTGGACTCCTGATCTGTGAAGCGGGACTCTGCTCACTGCAGGTCCAGCGTCACACAGCACCAGAGTCCACCGGCTCTCCCGGGGCCAAAGCAGGACGCCTGGCATGGCTGAGGCCAGGTGACACTCGCAACCCAGGACAATGCCCCAGGAGATGCCCTAGAGGGAGGGGCCAGGCACGTACCATACAGGAACTGGGAGCACTGCGTGTAGCCCTCCTCCATCTCCTCGCACTTGTCAGCTGCGGTCTGCATGTCACTGTAGGTCATGGCAAACACAGCCGCACCCGACTCCACCAGGAACTTACACACCTGCACATTGTTGCACGAGGCCGCACAGTGCAGCGGGGTCCTGTGGGCGAGAGGAGCAGAGGTGTTACCAACCTTGGACGGCGCCGCGGCTCCTGGCCTCCCAGCCCAGCTCTACAACATATGTGGTGCCATGTGGTATGGTGTTGTGTGGTATGGTGTGGTGCCAGGTGGTATGGTGTGATGTCATGGTATGGTGCAGTGTGGTGCTGTGTGGCATCATGCGGTGTGGTGCTGTGGGGTGCAGTGTTGTGTATGGTGTGGTGTCAGGTGTTATGGTGTGGTGTTGTGGTATGGTGCAGTATGGTGCTGTGTGGCATCATGTGGTATGGTGTTGTGTGGTATGGTGTGGTGCCAGGTGGTATGGTGTGATGTCGTGGTATGGTGCAGTGTGGTGCTATGTGGCATCGTGGTGTGGTGCTGTGGGGTGCAGTGTTGTGTGGTATGGTGTGGTGTCAGGTGGTACGGTGTGGTGTTGTGGTATGATGCAGTGTGATGCTGTGTGGCATCATGTGGTGTGGTGCCATGTGGTATGGTATGGTGTGGTGTAGCATCATGGGGTATGGTATGGTGTGGTATGGTGCCATGCGGCGTTATGTGACATTGTGTGGCGTGGCATGGCATGGCATGGTGTGGTGTGGTGTGGTGTCATGTCATGTCAGTGGTGCTGGGGATTGAGCCCAGGGGCTGTGCACTGATCTACACCCCCTACCTTTTTTCACTTTTATTTTGAGACAGTCTTGCATAATCACTGAGTTCCCTGGGCTAGGCTAGAACTCCCCACCTCTGCTTTGCAGAGCACTGGGGTGACTGGCTTCAAACAGCCTTCCACAGTCAGAACCGCCACAGAATAACAACAAAGAAAAGGTCACAGAGCACCAGGCCTCATAGGCCAGGTGACAGGTAAAGGTCAATGGTGAGAAGAACCAAGGAGACGCAGTTCACACAATCCAGGGAGGGTAGATGAAGCAGGTTTGGTTTTCTGTGATTCCCCAGCCCAGTCATTGCTCTCCAGCAGGAGGACCTCACAGCCTAATCCCGACGCCACCGTGAAACGCACCCTGAACACCCTCTACTGCCCCCACTCTGAGGGAAGCAGGGGCGTGCATGCTATCCTCCTACAGTGGTTTTCAAAATGCAAAGTAAATTTCAATTGAAACTATGTTAACTCAGAACAGAAGAGTAACTACAAAATGCACATTTCCATCTGTTTTAGGTAACCGAGCAGCAGGGACTTATTGATCCCACCAGGGAGAACCCTCAGCATCACAAACATTTCAGGTCATTAATGACCCCGTGCAGACAGTGACAGCCAAGGGGAACATGTGAGCCTCCTGTCCCCATGAAAAGATGGGCTGGCACATCTGAGCCCCTGCTCACTCCTCTCCATCTGGCTCCCTCAGGTGCATGGTCTTTAAAACACATTTCCCTGCCCCCTTCCAGGGAACTGTTGATGGTCTGTCAAATATTACCACAGTCTTCACTACATCATTTTTAACAGAGAAAAATTATACACAAAACTCTGCCTGTTAGGGAAACAAGGACATTATGATACAGTAGGGGTTTATTTAGGGGTAAAGAATTACACACACACAAAATGATCTTGGCCACCTTCTTAAAGCACACGCAAAACCAGCTCAGGCCTGGGGGTGCTCAGTGGTAGAGGCCGTGCGAAGGCCTTGGTTCAGGCCCAGTGCAGAACAGGAAAGGGGGAAGGAGCGGGTGCAGTGTCAGTGGCGCTCGGCTCCAGGCCATGGAGATGCCCTGGCTTGGTTACATCCTCTCAGTTCTCTGTCCTGTACATTCTCCACTGGGGCATACATCACTTTTATAAATGTGACCCTTTTAAAAAGCACAATCAAAAAGCTTCTCCAAGTATTATTTATAATAAATACAATATCCAAAACGAAAATCAGTCTCAACGACTACTGAGGGGGGCAGCCTTGACAGATGTATCCATGGCCCCCCTCTGCAGTAACATGAAGTCCGTTCACGTATGTGAGCCGTGTGCAGTGTGCACACATGCGTGTGAGGATCTGAGGCTGTAGGACAAGCATTCCTATGTAAGTACCGCCCGATAACCAACCGTGCTACTGGAGCTTCGGACACTGACGTTTGTGTCTGAAATGCCCCCACCTGGCAGTGTGTTGGAAACGCTAGGAACTGAGGCCTTGGCCAAGGAAGGGGTGCAGGTGGCCTCGGGAAGGGATGTTCTGTCCCTGGACCAGCCCTGGCCTGGGCCCGGTGCTGGGGCTGCTGACTTGGACAGAAGCCTCTGAAACTGGGAGCCCCTCAAACCTTTCTTCCTGCAAGTCACGGCCCTCAGCTATTCTGTCACAGCTACAAAAAGCTAACACAGCACTAAGAGGAAAGACAGGTTAAAAAATAAAAATACTATGATATGGAAGTATAACTTTTTTAACAGTTATCCAAGGTCAAAAGTAGACTGAAAAGTCTAACCAGAAAATTCCAGAAGAAATACTCCATGAGCTCTACAGCACACCTGGTCTGTGTGACAGGATGAAATCATGCGTGATATACTCTCCCCCACAATCTGGACTCTTCTGCCCAATGTGTCCACGCTGTATATGCTGCCTGCCCGTTAGTCACCCAGTCACTGTCTTAGTCACTGACCCATGGTCACTTCATCATTGTACTCAAGATGACTGCTCCACGTGACACATCTATTCCTTAAAACCCGAGGCCACACCTCTCCAGCTGGGCACAGAGGCTGGGGGACACAGAGGCTGGAGGACATGCGGGGACATTGCTGCCTCCTGCAGCACAACGGCCCCCGCCAGCTGGGCAGGACCCTTACCACCCATCGCTGTCGGCAGCGTTCACATTCACCCCGAACTGGACCAGGAACTTCACAATCTCCGTGTGGCCGGCACACACAGCGTTGTGCAGAGCAGTGATGCCCTCGTCGTTTGGCAGGCTGGGGTCCTCCACCTGGAATCACGCAAGAGGGGCAAAGCTGACTTCTGTCACCTCAGCTGTCCCCGCCGACTCCTCAGTCACAGCATGGAGACAGTCTTTGTGACATCTTTAAACATCATGATGAAAACCTACAGGAGCCAAGAAGACTGGACCAAGAACAACCGTACAGATGAGACATGGAACAGCCACATCATTTCCATCTTCCCAGCTTCCTCATCAATTGGTTTCCAAGTAGAAGTTACATTTGCCACGGAAAAGAAAAAAGGCAACCAAAAATACTTTAAATAGTAGCCTTCCGAAAAGTAAGGACGCATCCGTGGCCCAACACTATACAAATCCACGCGTGAGCGATTTTTCAAGAGTCATAATCTCCCCGCGGAAGAGGAGTACTCCAGAAGATGCCAAGCGAGGGGGATGCCTCCATCATCAAAACGTCAGTCACACTTTTAAAACAGTGGAGTCCACTTTAGCATATGCTCCAAAGCTCCTCAACCCCACAACCCTAAAATAGAAATTTAAAAATACAACTTCCCTAGAGTAACTTTCTAATTTGAGCTTTAAAGCAAAATCTACAAAGTTATATCCCAGAAATGAACTGATGAACATCACACCTCATAAATGATTCTCTGCACAAGGTCAAATTCTCCCTCCAAAGAGGAATCCAGGAGCAAGGCGAGAGGGTTGAACTTGACCCTCATTCCGTGCGCAATCCGCTCCGAGCCTGCTTTACGCAAGTTTGTCCTTTTGCCCTGGAGAGGAAAGGTGTGGGAAATGAAGCGAGAGGAAGCAAAGTGAGGGGGAGCCCGGCCGAGGCAGTGAGAGGAACTCTGACGTGTGACGTGTGATGTAGCGCGCTATACCGCAGACAGCACCCTCAGAAAAGCACCCAGACCGCGGGGCCCACCTCACCAATGTCCGCAGTAAATACCTGAGGCAGGGGCCTGGCCTCGAAGCGCCTGGTGACAGCACGGGGGGACACAGTGACCGGGCAGCGGACAGAAGTCTCCGCCACGCGCTCACTTTCGGAGGACATGGGGACAAACACCCACTCATCTCACCTCACAAAGGCCCCATTGTCCTGACGCACACAAAAGGGAGTGAGGCATGGCCAGTGAGCGCAGAGCGGGGCTCCAGCCCTGGGGACTGGCTTCTCTGGGGCCCTTGCTCTGAGTCAAACCAGAGTGCCTGCGCAGGCCAAACACACTGAGAGGCAAATGACGCAGGTTATTGTGATTAGCAGGGACACTGCAGGACCCTGCTAGTCCTAAGATGTTCTAATAAGTTGGGCCTCTAAAAGGCACCAGGAAGGATGGTACATCCTGTAATCCTAGCTACACAGGAGACCGAGGCAGGAGCACTGTGAGTTAAAGGCCAGCCTAGGCAATTTAAAGAGAATATCTGAACAACAAAATAAAAAAGGGATGGGGCACAGCTCTTGCCTAGTATGCGTGAGACCCTGGGTTTGATCCCCAGTTAACACACACACACACACACACACACACACACACACACACAAGAATTTGAATGACTAAATCTAAATCCTGTAAAACAGATTTCCTAAACACATCCAAACAAGTGGAAAAGTTCCCTAAAAATACAACACACACTTCTCTCTCTTTTTATATCAGATGTAGAAAAGCAGAGTTCTGAAAACATTAAGTGCCAAATGATACATCTCACAAGTGTGACAGTACCCGTGGACAGCGTCCCCTAGAGGACGTGCTGTGCCTGCCCCAAGGTGCAGCACAGGTGAGCTGCCATCCACCCTAAGAACACTCAGATGGCAGTACCCACACCACCTGCACAGGAGGAAAGGGCACTCACTCTCCTAGGAAGAGCACTGCAGAACCTTCTAAAGAAAGCACAGCTGCTTTCACAAACCCTGGCTATCTCCTCCTCAAAACTGTGAATTTTCTTCACACAACCACCAGCTGTAGTGTGGGTTGATCTGTCCAACAAAGCTTGATTGCTTTCTTCTCTTTCCCATTAAAACACGAATGCACAGAACCAGGCCTTCACCCTGAAGGGGCGTGGAGTTGTTTATAAAGTGTTAGCCTCATTTTAAAACATCTTTCTCTAATTTGAAATGTTTACTACCTAAAAGGTGTAAGCAGGTATTTACCATGACCAGTAAGGCAACTGCAGATACCATCATAGCTAAAAGAAGGGAGAAGGCACCAAGTATACCAAATAAATAGCAAGATGCTATTTTGCTTTTAACCACATTCTAAACTCACAGCTCTGCATTCCACTTCTGTGCTTATGGAAACAGAGCAACTTCCAATTAAAACAGACTATTTGGGGATATCCTGGAGTTCTTATTCTCTGATCTATTTCAAAATAACACAAGAGTTTCCAAACAAGGGCTTGCCACCCAGAAAGGGCTCCAAGGCAGCCGAGCCAGCCCACCACTCTCAGGACATCTTCCTATCAGAGCACAGAGAAGCCAGCCTGCACGTGGGCAGAGACCTCTGACCCCGCTGAAGGGGACCTCGGGCGGCAGTGCCCCCACCACTGCCCCTGCCTCCAACCCTGGCAACCATACAGCAACCCACATTCCACTAAAAATAAATGTCCTGCACTGGGAGTGCCACTCCGTGACAGCACTCCCCTAGCTTGTGCAATGCCCTGGGTTCCACCCCTAATGCTGCACAAAAATGTAAGAAAAGTTTTTTAAAAACTCACAGCTAGAAAAAGAAAGGTTTGAGAAAGAGTGGTAGTGCTACCCGGAGCAGCCACCGTCAGGCAGGGTCACAGGGCCAAGCCAGTGTTCAAGGTCCGGTCCACCTCAGCTTCCCCACACTGGGTGAGAGCCGCAGAGGAAAGGGCAAACGGGGCCGCCATGGGGATAAGAAGCAACACTGTCTATCACAAAGAAGTGCGGCTGTCTCAGACTCTGGAAATGTTTCTTATCCTGAACATGCTGCGTTTTCGTGGTTTTGGTTGTGTTTCCTGGGACAGGATCTCGCTCTGTAGCCTAGGCTGGTCTTGAACTCACAATCTTCCTATCTCAGCTTTCTGGGTGTGTGCTCCTGCACCCGGCTTCTACATAAACTGCATCTGGGTACAGTTCTAAGACCACCCTATGCCAGGAGAGATAAAATAAAAAGCAAGCTGGAGAAGGCTGGGGCCACAGGAAGAGGGAGAGAGATGAAGACGTGGTGTGGCCTGGACCGCAGGTACTCACGGGAGGCAAGGCACCCTGCCCAGTGACCTCTGGGGGGCGCATGCTGGCAGGGTCTTCTCCGGGCACCTCGGGCTCCCCAGATGGGTAGGGTGGCGGGGGATACGGAGGGTACTCCTCCAGGTACACCTCCAGCAGGTGGGGGGGCTCTGCCCGGGGCTCCTCTGCAGCACCCTGGGGACCCAGGCCACCATCTGCAGCCCCTTCAGATGCACAGTCAAGGCCCAAGGAAGGAGCAGGCCCTTCGCCATCCCCTGTCCTGGTGGGCCCCACATCCTCTGGGGACACTGGCTCAGGAGCAGGAGCAGCCTCCTTCTCAGGCTCCACATGCAAGTAGGGGTTGGGGATTTCTCCTGGGCTTTCTGAGCCAGCAGTCATGGGGGCAGGGGCCTTGCAGGGGTGTGTGGGGACCGAGATGGTCTCCATGGCAGCGAGTGTGGTCCTCTGGTACAGCAGCTTCTGGATGTTGGGCCCACTGGGCCCCTCGGGCTCCGTGATGGAGCTACGCTTCTTCAATGGCCTCGGCGCATTGGAGAGCTTCTTGCGCAGGGCCTCCAGGTCAGCGTCACTCTGGTTCCGATAGGGGTGGGACAGAAAGGGCAGCAGCTTGGTGGGGCTGAGCGGGCGCGGGATACGCTCATTCTCGTGGCCCTCCTGGGCCGAGGACACGGACTCTGTCTCGGGCTCCGGGCTGCCCGATGAGCCCTGGCCGCCAGCACCGTATACGTTCTCAGGCTGCTGCTGTTGCAGGTTCTGGGCTGCGGCAAGCACGGGCTTGCCGTACACTGGCCAGAAAAGGAAAACCACAACAAAATCCAGGTTAGGATCGCATAAGCAAAGCAGCAAGAAACCAAAATGGATAACAGTAACTCAGGTCTCCTTTAACTTCCAGGTTAATGCTGCATGTCCCTCAAGCACAACCAATTTCTTAACGCTCATCTTCATATAATAAAATTACAGAATTGAGATGTCACATGTACCAGGACTTTATGAACCAGTAAGAAGGTAAACATCTGTGCAGGAAATGACTCCAGCATCCAAATTAAAAACGTCAAAGTGCAGAAAAACACTGGGAACCCTCTCGTTTGTCCAGACTGAACCTCAACACGGGTCCCCTTTCCTGCAGATGGTCCAGAGGTGAGACAACAGGAGGGAGTTGGCCAGCTAAAATCTCCACAGGGACGCGGCCTACAGGCAGCCCCCTGTGTGCCTGCCCCTTCCCACATAGCCACCATTCCTCATCCCAGGCCCAGTGCCGGCCATAGCACCGGTGCCTGCAGGGCTCGTGGAGTCCCCTTCCACAAGAGGAGCCACTGCTAAAGCCTTGGGACAGAGGCATCAGTGTCGGAGGGGCCAGGGGCTTTGCTGTCCCAGCCGGCGGATGGGTAGGCAGGTGGCTTCGGCTTACCACTGGCAAAGTGTGGGCCTCGAGGCTGTGTCTTGGTCAGCGCACTCTGCACGGCCTGCTGGAAGTTCTTTCCTGGCACCGGGTGCTGCGTGTACATGGAGTAGATGGAGCTCGCGGCCACCGTCTGGGGTTTCCTGAAGGCTGGGAGGGAGGCATCTTTGGGAGGTTGGGGCGTAAAGGGCCGCACGGCGGCAGCAGGGGGGCTCTCCTGCTTAGGCCCCGTGGACAGGCCGTGGTCGTGGCTGCCAGCAGGCACACTAGGGGACAGCACCACCCTCGACTGAGGCCCTGCTGGCTTGGGCTTATGGCTCACAGCTGTCATAGCTGATGGCAACTGCTGCAGGTTTCCATCCAGCTTGGTGTCAGAAGGTGATGGGCCGGCTTGTCCAAAATAAGGCAGGGTAATCTGCTTTGGTTTTGTAGGAACTGGAGGGGGCACCTTAGCCATGTTTCTATTTGCAGCCTGCAAAACACACATGCAGACTCGGTTGGAATGCTGTTCACTGGGTATCCAGGCTTAAGCTGACTTCCCAAACATAAGCACACACTACAAAACGTCAGCGCCGCATTTCTGCATCTCGCTTAACACGGGCTTCAGCAATACAACGGACAGGCTCCTCCCAGGACTGCCCTGTTTGGGCACTGTAAGTGCCACTTGAAAACGCCTACCTGCTGACCTCACATTCACTGGCCACCTCCTCGACCGCCGTCTCATTTACCAGAACCTTGCACCACCCGGGCCACTGCTGTCAGACACCACCTAACTGGGGCAGTCAGGGCAACCACTTATCCATGGTTAACAGCTTCCTAGAACTGTTTGACATAAGCTCAGCCCCAGGTTTCAAAGAAATAAGACACCTGAGCAGCACCAACACTTTGTTCTTCCCCACAGTATACTCTTGAAGAATCACACAAAACACAGCCCAGACAAATACATCGGGCACTCTCCACACACTAGAGAGCTGCTGGGTTCCCTGGTCCTCCGGATCTACTGCATTTTGTTTGCTCTCTCTCATAACTCCTTCCCCTACACCACAGAATTACCGCACATTTACAAACCCAAATGCCCCAGTACCTGGGCATCCCGCAGGATGTCCTCACTGCTCTGGTTTTTGCGAAGCATGCCAAAGCCAGGAGGGACGGCGCCCTGGTCTACCGTGTCGAACATGGAGAACGGCCGCACTTTCTTTTCCTTGTCCCTCAGTGGAACCTCCCCATCGTCAACTGAGGGCAGAAAGAAACCACACTGATACACTGTCTGACATGAAGCTGCCTATCCACTCAGAGTTGCCCTCGCCCTACTGTAAGCTCCCCCGCACCAAAGGCTTTCCTGCATTGATGCCATGCTGGTAACCCCACCGAGATGCCACCTCAGACTCAGCTAAGTAGAGGTGTCCCAAAGTCAACCAAATGCTCTTAGCAGCTGACCCCAGGGGTCACACACTAGGAAATGACCCAAGTGGGAAAGGAGACACAGTACCCTTTGGATGGTCAGCACGCAACACCCAGGAGCAGCACAGGTATGCTCACCTTCGTCTGTGGCAGGCCCCGCAGTCTGCGGCATGGACAGGTCTACACTCAAAGGGGTCCAGTCGGGGCTGGGGCCAGTGGGAGGGGCTTTCAGGCCTAGGATGCAGAGAGAAGGCAGCTACACCCCAGCAACTCAGCTTGCTAACAACACTTTGATCTCCATGGACAGCTCTAGATTCACACAGCTGCCCGGGAGATGCACTCAGACTTCGGCACTGCACCTCAGCACACTTTGTACTTCTCATCTGGGGCTCTCCACCATACCCAGGGAATTCAACTGAGCCCAGTAAATGAAATGCCTGCTACAGTCAGCAAGGCCCAGCTCCTCCTCGCTACTAAGAAAACTTCACTGGCAACCAGAGCATGTTTGCCACGCAGCAGCAGAGAGCCTGAGACGTGACCTGCACAGTATTTGATGACCTGTGCCCGACAGAAAGGGCTTTGTGCACTTGTCACCCCTTTGGACTTTTGACCCCCGACTGCGACCCCCATCCCTCACACATCAGTGTTTTCAGGCTCTTTCTTCACCGATATTTAAAGTGCAGGTGTCACGGCTTCTATTTTCCTTTCTAGAATGAGCAGAGCCAGATGACTTGGCTCTGTTTCTCCACAGCGCAGTGACGCAGTCACTCGCTGCACAACGAAAAGTGCTAAGGCTGCTGATCGTGTCCTCCGCCCAGCGGTCTGAATGGTGACCCCGTTGGAGGAGCTCTGAGCCCTGCCCTTGCTATGACCAACCCTAACTTCAACTTCTGTCCACACAACACCCTGCTGCACCTCCCATGTATCTGGACCATGCAGAACGCAAAGGTCATACATGCAACAGGCCTCATTACTTTCACCCTACACCCAGCGTGTGTTTACCTCTGTTCTAAAAACTATTAGTAGGCAAGTTATCATGCATAAGCACACAGGAACACTCAGTACCATTCACAAGCAGAACAGATTCACCGCCTCACTTTCTGTAGAGACAACACTAACATTTACGTATGCGGTGTTTTTACACAGACCAAGGTTCTCAAGTTACTAACCGCAGACCAAATTTCCTACCTAACAAGAGGGAACTTCTTAAAGCAATTTTTAGATTTGCAGAGCATTAAATTTCATTTTCTGAATAGAATTTATAATATTCAGTGTTTTTTAAAAAACTGACCAGACAATGCAAAGGGAATTTCTAATTTTAAACATGAATAGGAGCATGCAGGTAATTTTGTTTCTAATCTGACTCATGGGAATCCAGGGTGAGAGCCCCTGCACTGTCACCTTTGGGCAGCGTGGCCGTGGTCCTCATGTTGGGCAGTGTCTGCATCTTCACTGGCCCCTCAAAGGCCTGCACAGTCAGGGGACCCTCAAGCAGTGCCGGCTTCACCAGCAGCTCCGGCCTCGGGGGCATCCGCGGCATGGTGGATGACTGGATGTAGGGGCCCACAGCAGCCACGCGGCTCGGAGCAGACACCGGCAACTGGGCGAGATTCCCATCAGGCAGAAGCTAGGGGAAAGGGCCCAGGGCCCAGGCTGTGAGTACTGGCGCTCATTGCAGCAAGCAGCGGAGCAGAAAGGGCTGGGGAGTCTCCAGAGCGTTTCCAGCACAACATGCATAATCTAGAGACACCCTCGAGCCCCCCACGCGCCCAAACTCCATCCTGGGGGTTCGTAACAAGGGAGCAAGCAGCGCTGCATAGGCAACAGGGTCGAAGGGCGCGGAGAACTCTCCGGGACAAGCAGCCGCCAGCCCCGCCCCACCCACCCACCTTACCGGCAGGCTCTCCTTCCGCTGCAGGGCTGTCTTCTTCTTCCACAGCCGGTCGCGCAGCTCACTGACGCGTCGCTCCATGACGGCCACTTCTGAGTTGCGCTTGTGCAGACATTCCCTCTGCTGCTGCAGCTTGGCATTCTGCTCCTGGTTCAGCTTGTTCCTCAGCTGCAGAATGGATGGGAAGGTCTAACAGGCAGCCGAGAAAGAAAAAGAGGAGGAACCTATCCCTGACAGCAACCACAAGGTTCACTGTTGCCCAATTTCCAACACCATGAGGTCTGGCCACACAATTCGCTCCTGGGTTAAAATTAAGCAGTATCTGTGCTGGCTGCGGGTGCGCCCGTGTTTCCTGTCTGAGGCGCCAGCAAGTTTATTCTGGTCCTTTGGGACACTGCCACCCGCCCCCACCCTCCCGGGAAAAGCAGCTGCTCTGGGCACTTCCCACTACCCCAGCTCGCGGACAGCTCTGCCGCACACACCTGCAGCTCCTTGTACAGCCGGTCCAGCTCGGCCACTGCAGACTGACTGTCATGGTGGCCGTCGACCCTGCCGTTCCTCAGCATCTCCAGCTGCCTCGTGAGCTCCTCTACTTTCGACACGGCCAGGACCAGCTCCCTCTGCTTCTGCTGGAACAAACTATTCATCTGTTCAATTTCCTCCACTGCAACGAGAGAGAACAGAAAAGAAAAATAGGGATGGACTCCTTCCCAGAACCAGCTCTCTTGAGAAGTGGAGAAACCTTTCAGAATGGCCTGGAACCAACCTCAGCCTTTCAGAAGCAACTGAAAGGAACCCGGACGTCTTGAAATGTCAGTGCAGCCTCTGCAGGCGCTGCAGGATTTGTACAATGAATGTATGAAACATTAAACTCCACATTTTGGGAACAATGAACTTTTATTCTCAATTGTATAATGATGGCCAGAACTACTGAATTACTAAAATCCTAATTTAAAATGGTATTGTAATAGATGGAACTATTATATGAGTAAAATCTTTATCTTCATCAAATTCTTATTCAAGAATTAATTCAACAGCAAAAAAAGTACAACCTTTTCCACAGTTAATTTGAAAAGCCTACTAAAGCACTCAGTGCCAAATGCAGCTGAGAGGAATTTGCAATAGTTAACACTGCAGTAAATTATGCTTTTTCCAAAACTTCCTTTTAAAGTCACCTATGAAAACTTATCTTCTGAAGATGGCGACCGGGTAGGCAGCAGAGAGAGAACCTCCCAGAGGATTACCACCCAAACAATGAAATATAGCAATATGAAGACAGAAATGAGGACTTCCAGGAAGAAGACAACCAGCCGAGAGAGCGAGTGCGGAGGGAAGAACGGCTTCAGCTCCTGAACCCGACAGAGAACGTGCTACTGGGACAAACTGCGCCAAACCGGGCAGCGCTCCGGGATCCCGCTCAGAACCCCACCCCCGCAGCCAGCGCTGCGCGAACTGGAGCAACAGCGACCGGCCGGCGGGATTTCTGAGTCGGGGAAAATCTCCATCCAGG
>PVLD010002313.1:132444-169830 GCA_004027595.1 Dinomys branickii | reverse complement strand
CCCTACTATCTTATCTATAATTTGGTATTTCCTTTAATGTTTTTGTGTTAACTAATGTGAAGATAACTATGTAATACAACATCCAGTTCTAATTCCCTACTATATTCTGTATAACTTTGTATTTTCTGTATTGTTTATGGCTTTTCTGGTTCATATGTCTCCATTCTTTTGTCTTTAAAATAAAATTAAAAAAATAAAAGAAATGGACAAGACTGCTTAATACTGGGATTCAATGTTAGGGTGCCCGCATTCCTCTACACTTATGCCATATTATTTAAGCTAAACACTGTCCGCAGTTAAGGTCATAGCCTTGTCCTGTTCTGCCTTGCTCTTTTGTATATTTCTTAATTTGCTAAGAATGCAATTCTAGATGGTGATAGAGTTTTAAAAACTCCCTTAAAATGTCTTAAAATGTAGTCATAGTTCTTCAGGAATAACAGCAAAACTCGGAGAGATGATAATGTCTTATTAGATTCCAATTGCATCATCTTTAGTGCTCTACTGTGAACACACAATTATCCTCTAAGGCATAAGGACAAGGAGAGGATGTTTACTTCCCAGTAAAATGCAATTTTACATGCATGAACCAGGGAAGGAGGACATGATTTTAAACCCTGACTCTTATTATCGGTGAACTGAGTGTTAGGGATTCCTCTCCATCTTAACATCAGTGTTTTCAGCAGCAGGATAATGTAATGCATTATTAAAAGAATACAGTCGATGAGTTCTGGGGTGATTGACCCTCTGGTTTCCACTGAGGTAGGGGGGATTCAATGTGCAGAACCGGGACAGCAGGAATCCCCACTTCCTGGGTCACAGATCAGTCCCCATATCCCACATACGGCACCACTCTTAGCTCCTCCCACACAGGTTACCTGTTCACCTGTAACAGTGTCCCATGGCTGCAAAGAAAGGTAACATTCATTCTCATCAAAATAAATGTAAAACATTTGTTTATAAACAGTGTAATCATATTTTGGCAGTAGTTTCTAATGGAAACATTTTGAGTAATGATTTGCAATAGACAAGTATCAAAATAGACTTTTTAAAAAGTCCTGATTAAATTTTAAAATATTTAAATTAATCAAACTTTCATTTAAAATTTAAAAAATTGATATTGTATACTGATTCCATGGAATAGAACTGATTCTGATCATAGCCATCTCCTCTATTCCTTTCTTACCTGGCCCTTTCCCTTCCCTTTGATCCTATTCATCTTGTCTAACAGTCTTCTACTTTCATACCATCTTTTCCTCGCTAGAATCCACATATGAGAGAAAACATGTGATAATTGTCCTTCTCAGCCTGGCTTATTTCACTTAACACGACTACCTCCAATTCCATTCATTTACTTGCCAATGACCTGATTTTGCTCTTCTTTATGGTGGAGCAATGCTCTGTAGCATATGTTTAGCACATTTTGTTTATCCAGCCATCTGGTGATGGGCACTGGGGCTGATTCCGTATCTTGGCTAGTATGAATTATGCTGCAGTAAAGGGAACATGCAGGTATCGTTCTAATGTTCTGACTTTAATGTCTTCAGGGATGTATGAAGGAGTGGTGCAGCTTAGCCAGGTCTCATGGCAATGCTAGCTTTAGCTTTCTGAGGAATTTTGTGATGATTTCTGTAGTGACTGTATTAGTTTATATTCCCACCAATACTATTTACATGTTCCCTATGCCACTTTCCCACATCCTCTTCAGCCTTTGTTGTCAAAATAAAGATATTTACGAGAGGGACCTCCTTCCAGAAGATAAAGATTTTTCTAATTGAAGAGATTTTTAAAATAAAATTTGCAAACAGTAAAATGAAAGTGCTCTCTAAACTTAATTCTTGCAGAATAAAACTGAAAGGAATAACACTTTCAAGGGCACATTTCTTTGATATACAGAGATCTCTTACAATTAGAGTGTCTTTTCTATAACTAAACTTGTTCCTTAAAGTGTATCAAATGATTTTACCCCCTACCCCGAAAGGACTCCCACATTCATTTGGTGCAACTCTAGAAAACAATCTGGAGCACTTTGACTCTTAGAAAAGCTAGTTTCTGGTGAAAAACTTGAAATTTTTTTGTCCTCTTACATACAGAGGTACTGGTTTGTTGTGCATCTGAAAAACTTACAGATATTGCTTCAAAGTACGCACACCTAAGATTTTGATTTTCCCGTAGTGAGATGGGCCCTACCTATGGGGAGTTTTAGAAATTCTCTATAGATAACTACTAAATACTAAAGATTAAGCTCTACCGCATCAAGTTACGGAGCTCCAGCTGGGTGGGATGGAGTGAGCTGAGACTCTTCCTTAGTGCTCACAGAATATCATTTTGAACTCTTGTTCAGAATTAGTCTGAGATGTATATCCCAACGCCACTGCCACCTTGACAGAACCACGGGTGTAGCATTTAGTTCCCGGAGTGTAACATAGAGCATTTTTCTGGTGTGTGAACAATAATATAATTGTACTTTTACCTGACTTATTTGTCTACCTTGTCCACTGTTATCTTGTTTTGGACACTTGTCAGCAAAGCATTAAAGGGAAATTCAAGAATTCCATACCTTTTCCTTGACTCTTTACCAGTGAGACTGTTCTTTCAATCACAGATGAGACTTAGTCTCTCTTATTCCTACTGACACTACTTGTCAAAAGAAAACTTGAGTAGTGGATGCTTCCCCTGGGTGCTTCTCCAGATTTTAGTGCTATCCAGTAGGATCCATAGTGAAAAAACAAGTAATGAAACAACACATTTAGTGAGGTCCGGAGGACTAGGTGCTGACTGGCAGTTTGGGGTGAAGGGGAAACTGGGGTTTTCTTTTCAGGGTAGGATGTGGCTGCCCCTTGCACTGTGGAATTTACCCTAAAAAGACACCCTTCTAGCCTGTGGCTTCTTCAGGGTGGTATGGTGAAATAAGCAAGACTTCTCTGTTGTGGTTTTAAAAGAACAACTGGGTAAGGTTACTGTGTTTCAAAGCGTATTTGTTGGTCTAAATACCAGTGTCTTTCTTTAACCACACCCATACTTTAGATCAGTAACTTATTTAATTTCTAATTTAAATCCATGTTCTGACATTAAGGAAACTATGCCTGGGGAGAAAAAGAAAATTGCTGGAGCAGCTACCATACTTCCAAAGCCTTTTGGCGACAAAGGACTGCAGCTTGTTTAGTACCTGACTTTACGGAAACCGCAAAGCTTGAAAATACTAATTTTTTCATTAAAGTGCCAGAAAGCTCAACCCAAGAATTTAAAGCAGTGGGTTTTATATACTATTAAAAGCTCTATAATAAGCAACTTTTGGAATCAGGATAAAAGTTAATTATAGAACTTTTTTGCTAGTGCTGTTTCTATTTGCATTTTGAAAACCACAGAAGCAAAGAACATAGGCTTTCCTAACGTATCAGCATCTCTCTGCTTTCTGAGTTCTTTGAAGCCACCCTTGCATCTTTTCCTTGAAAATGTATTGTGGTTGAATATTCCCAGTTCAAGGTCAATTTCGTAAGTGTGCAATTATTTCCTTAAAACTGAATTGCGCATGGCTCTTCATCTTAGAGTAGACAAAAGATCAAAGCTGTTGCATGCAGAAGGCTCACATTCTCCGTACTGTTTTGAAGCTTGTCTCAAAAGAGGATGCAAAATACAGAAGAAACTTAAGTCAGGGTTGTAAAATATCTATCTAGTGTTCTTCTTTACTATAAAATTAAAGTGTAATTTTTTTTTAAAAAGAAAAGGTTGAAAGTTAAAGACGTTTTCCAGAGTGGAAAGCTCACACTATTGAAGGCTCTGGTTGCATTCGAGACCATGCTTTGGTCTCGTTCTTGGAACACTTCATAGCCACTTTCCATATGGCCACTGATTGCTGGCCTGGAGAGCTGACTGATGACAGAAGTCATTCTCCTCAGCACCTGGCATCATGAGACACACCCGGTTGACCCCAATGTAATCAGCATCCACCTATACCACAGTATTTAGTCTTGGCTGCATGGTAGAATCACTTAGGGAGCTTTTAACAATCCCTGTGCTAGGTAATTAATTCAGGACAATTAAAGTATAGTCTCTGGGGGTGTGGTCCAGTCATCAGCAGCTTTTAAGCTTTCCCAGGTGATTACAATGGGCAGCAGAGGTTGTAAAACCACCACTCCCTATGTGGAGCACATCTATGAGGTTCCAATTACTTTGACATTTTTTTCTTCATTTTACCCAATGTAAGGAAAGAGGCTGACTTGGACTCTTAGAAAATTTACCATTAAAAAAATCCTGAATTGCACAAGCAGCCAAATAGAAGAGAAATTAGAAATAAAACATTCATGTCTATTAAAAATTTATAAATTCATAACTCTACCTCTTAAGCAACTGATACACATATTTCTAAAAAGAAAATTTTGGTGTACCTGCTATAAATTATAGCAATGTATATAAGGAATTTGATTCCCAGTGCCTTTAGAATTGGAGGGACAAAGGTATTCTTATATAGTTTGTGGGAGTTTGCATACTATCGCTGTTATTAAAATTGCTAGTATTTCATAAATGGCACCAATGAGCCACAATTGTTCTAACATATAAACTCAGATGATCATTACTCAACTAAGTGAGGTAAATATTATGATAAATGCATGTTCTGCAAGGAGATCAAGGGGCAGAGATATTGTGTTCCATTCCTGAGGTCATACACTGACAAGGTTATGGATCAGAGCTGCAGCTACTTGCTGTTTAAATTCAGAGACTGCACCCCTAGGCACTCACAAAATAGTAAAGAAATGTGATACTGTTTCCATAGCTTACTAAGTTGACTTTAAGTTAGCAAAATTCCTGTTTCAGAAACATGTCTTAAGAAGATAACCAGGTATATAAATACATCCATTACAAATAAGATACTCCAAAAAAAAAAAAAAAGGGAAACATGTATAATATCCACAAATAGAGACTTCATTAAAGTAGCTATATTACAGTCATGGCATGTGACAGTATTTGACATTACAAACCATGCTGTAACATGGTTTTTCACATTTACACATAAACCCACGGTTTTGTAAGTGTGTGTCTTTGTTTTTAATCACAGTAGTGTAAATGATCAACTTGACCCATTGTATTAGTCAGCTTTTAGTTGCTGTGAGAAAATATCCAAGATAAATTAAGGAGGAAAAATGTTTTCTAGCTCACAGCTTGAGAGGTTTAAGGAGGTAGTCAAGGAGCTCCACTGCCTTTAGTTCTGTAGTGAGGCAGGTACCACAACAGAAGCGCATACTAGAGAAATGCTGCTTACCTCGTGGCAGCCAGGATGCAGAAAGATAGAGAAAGAACCTGAAAACATGTAGTGGAGGGTTTCTTTATTGTAGGTATTTCCATCCAGGCACCAAGCCCATTCAGTGGTGCTACCCACTTTCAGGGAGGGGTTCCGCCATTACTCTGTTGTCCCCCACGTCAATCATGTCTGGACACATCCTCATAGGCAGACCCAGAAATGTGCTTTACTGATTTCCTGGCATTTCCCAATCCAATCTAGCTGACCATCAAGCTTACCCATCTCAGCTACCTATCCTCTGCAAGAGCTAAAAGGATGAGGAGCTTCACATTGCCTATCACCAGAGACTGGTTAGAAAGTTCTCAAGTACAGCATAGGAATGGATTTTACCATAAGAATATGATAGGGAAGCATCATGTATATTCCAGACTGATAACTTGATAAGTATAGAGGGTTATAGTAGCTATTGATGCATTAAAGAACATCCACCCACATCCATCTACATCCATGGCAAAATCCAACTGCAAACATCACCTTCATTCACACAGGGCTTCTTCAAAATCTGACAACCTTGAACTACCTTATTAAGGCAATGACATAGTAAATCCCAGCACAGGAGGCTGGCTTGGTAGCAAATTATGGTTTTTTCATAACTCTGCTCCACTATAGCAAGGATTTGTTATAATTGACTTGTTTTGAGCCTTGCAGATTGTTAAGTTATATGTGATAATTTATATATATTATATATATATGGAGAGAGAAGAGTTGAAAATGTTCTAGATACAAAAAGTGTTAATGTTTATTCCACATTTATGTGCTTTCATCAAGTTTATAAATATAAACAGCAAAAACAAAGACCAATATATAGTTCTAAATGTAATTTTAAAATTATAATTGGATCTGACTCCTCAAATGCTAGTATTTATTTATAAAAGTGTCTTTGGCTTTCTAAAGAACAGAGGGTTCTTAAGAGAGTGGATAAAAGATTTACTGATTGGGACTAAACAAATATTGTTTATCACCATGACACTCTAAATTTTTTAGATATTACAAGAATTTATCATATTTGTGTCAATCTTATAGAAGGAAAGAGGCTCCTAGTAATAATTAAGATGGAGTTTCAGAGTCAGATTATTTTGATTCAAAATCATTAAAGTTATATGGCACATTTTTCACCTATAATTTGTAGACCAAGGTCTTATACAAGTAGATAGCTAGCAAAAGCTCTTTTCACATGTTCAAATCAAAGGGCTTCCACAACTTCTGGTGGCACTGCTGCTTCTGGGAAGCAGGGTCAGCATCACTGTAGTCGCAGCAGCCAGCTGGGCACCTGAGGGCTAGAGTTCAGGGCCCTCAAAGCGGCTGCACGATGAGCTCCTTCTCTGCCTGGTATTGTGAAATATCACCGCCTCTCTGTGTCTTTCAATTTCCATGCTATGACTTCAATATGACCACAAAGTCAAAGCTGTATTATTGTTATCTTTAACATAAATTAACATAAATTATTATAATTATCTTTACATAAATTAACATAAAGTTGTTATCCTTAACATAAAAAAGTAATTCTGGCTTTTCTGCTCTGCTAAATAGCATGTGCAGACAGAAACTCTAACCTACGTTTCCGTGTCCCAGCAGCAGCAGCACCTTAGGCTGGAAAAGTCAGACTCCTCTTTCTCTGTCCTTGGTGCTTCTTTCAAGGCCTCTCTGATCCCTGTAGTCACATCTCTTAGGAACCTTGGTCCCTCTATTGGCTGCTTTCCTGGCCACAGCTTATCGAGGCCCCTACATTTTCTCTGCTTCTCACATCCTAGAACAACTTACTTTGCATAGTCTAAATCATTTAGGACCCTGTCATAGGAAAAATGATAACTGAGAAGTAAAATGGAAATATGGTCCATTTTAATTAAACTACATCTTTTAATTAAGACTCTTAAGTTTCCAAATGCTGGATATTCAACTAAAAATGCCTAATAAGGTGCAAGGAAAGGTTGATTAAATATTACAAGAAGAGAGGGATAAAGTCAGGCACAAGAAAAACTGGAGAGAAAAACTACATGCACTGTCTGTCTATATATAAAGAACCCAAAAAGTCCAATAGCAAAATGCAAATAACCCAATTAACAATGGACAATAGATCTAAAAAGGCATTTTTGTAAGTAGAAATACAAATTGTCAAAGGGTAAATGAAAAAAATGCTCAACTTACTAATCAATAAGAAATGCAAATAGAAACCAAAATGAGATCCTATCACCTTCCTCCAGTAACAATGGCTACTACAAAACCACAAAAGATAACACACAGTGGTAAGGATCGAGAGAAAAAGGGATGTCTGTGTGGGGTTGGTGGGTTTGTAAATTAGTGCAACTATTATGTACAGCAGCACAGATATTCCTCAAAACATTAAATATGAAGCTACTACATAATCCAGCAACCCTATTACTGAGTACATATCAAAGGAAATGAGATCAGTCTGCCATGGTTTCTGCAGCAATACTCACAGCAGCCAAGAGGTGGAACTTACATGTTCATCAATGAATAGTTTAAAAAAAAATCTGTTACTCTTTCACAGTGATGCACTGTTCAACCATAAAAGTTGAAATTCTGTCATTTGCAGCAACATGAATGTAACTGCAGGTGAATTTGTTAAGTAAAATAAGCCAGGCACAGAAAGACAGACAGCACACCATTTACTTAAATGCGGAATCTACAGAAGGTGAACTCACAGAGCGGAGAGTGGAACGGTGATTTCCGGAGGCTGGGGAGAGGCGTGGGGAGGAGAGATGGGCAGAGGCTGATCAATCAGCAGTACATTGCAGTGAGATAAGAATACTTCTACCTTACTCCTGTCTGTTGTAACTGAGGTAGTTACTTTTAAGTTAAAGTAATCTGATGTTGAAACTACATATTGGTTATCCCTAGGGATCTCTGCCCTTCTTTAAGTTAGATGTGAATATCAGATTTTTTGTGATATCTGAAAGATAAGGAAAGGGCTGTTTAGGGTGTCATGAAGACATCTGTATCCTTTTTTTATGTTTTTGCTGTGGTTTTGCTATCCTGTGGACTGAGCCCAAGAATATTGCACTGAGCTGCATCTCAGCTCTTTTTTATTTTTTATTTTGAGACAGTGTCTCACTAAGTTTCTAAGATGCTCACGCTAAGCATGAACTTGTAATTCCCTGCTTCAGTCTCCCAGAGTGTTGGCTTTTAATACCTACCAGTAAGGCTTTTTGTACAGCTGGTTTCAGGTCTTTCTCAGTACTGAGAGACACAATACTAGAGTCCATCCTCTCGCAGTTTATCTCCTTACGGTAATATGTAGCCATTCCTCTCAGGGATCTTTGAGCTCTCTGGAAGTGTTCCTTGGGTTGAGGCAGCAGGCACTACTGCTGGGCAAGTTTAGTGATTCCTTTGATGCTTCTCTACAGGAGAATCATCTCTCCCCTCGTTGCTCTTACTACTCCCAAAACTCATGGCACTGAGTGTCCTAGCACTGCATCCTGAGTTCACTCTGGCTTTTACAACCCCAAGCTTAGGAAAGGAGCCTCTTCAATCACCTTCTGCTTTCTAACTAGAGTACAAACTGTCCCTGTGACAAGAGACAATCAGACCAAAGCTATGCAAAAGGAGAAATTTCCACTGCGACAGATGTCCTTTATATACTTGTAGTTGTGAGCTGCTTTTGAGACACTGAGGAGAAGATTTTGGCCCATCCTTCTTACTCTTATATCTTGTATTACTGCAGTTTTATTACTATTACTATTGCCCCAGGCTGGGTAACTATAAATACCAGAGCTGACTTTCTCTCACAGTTCTGGAGCTTCACGGGCACCTTCTCGGCTCTGGGAGGACCTCATGAAGATGGAGTATGTGCCGACCAGCTCTGCGTCGCCATGACTCAGTACCTGTGTTGAGAAGCACGAAAGGAAAAGTTGGCTTTGACTCTTGCTCTCAAACGTTTCAACCCAGCCAGTTGTTTGGCTGTGCTGCCTTTGGGCCTGCAGCAGAGCAGCGCATAACAGTAGGTGGTTCGTGGCGGGGTAAAGTGCTCACCTCAGGTAAGCAGGAGGCCCAAGGGAGAAAAGAGCCAGGGTTCCAACATCTCCTTCAAGGGCACAGCCCCGAGACCTAGCTGCTGTCCATTAGGATGAAACTTTTAACAGTCCCCTCTGCTCCCAGCACTGAAGCAGACTGGCACCAAAGCCTTCAACTCATGACCCTAGGAAGGCACTGACAATCAAAACCCTCACAGCATACCCTAGCAGGTGTGCGTGTGAGGCATTGCCACGCAGGCAGCCAGGGAGTCGGGTCAGTCTCATGGGGTTAGAGTTTGCTCTTGTGAGAACTGACTCAAAGCTGAGTGAAAATTACGTTAATCCTTTCTGAGGGCAGCGCCTCCTGTACCTAAGGGCCTCCCACAAGGTTCCATCTTCTAAGGTTGCACTGCTTTCACCACACCAAGCACCAAGCTTCCAACGCGTGAACAGTCAGTGGATGAACCACATTTAATCAGCACCGTGGTTCCAACCCCACCTAAACTCAGGGCTTCATTTCTGCTCTTCTGAGACGGAGACCTTTGCCTGAACTGACTCTCACGGTTCATTTAGTATGGTGCTGACGCTGCTCTTTCTTTTTATTTTTATATCTGCTTTGTGCAACAAATCATATATTGCACCTATCTAGTCGTTAAAATACTTCACTAATTAGGCAGCTTTGTGTTAGGTAATATTAAAAAACTTCCAGAATATTTGTTTATTAAATCCTGTTCTTTGAATACTCACTTTTTAATGGACATGTGCTTAATGATTCTGTGTCTCTTGTTTGTTTCATGTAGGTATAATTTTGCACAACACACTGTCACACACGAGGCTCTGAGGAAGAGTGGGGGGTACTACAGGAATTTAAGTTCAAATTTGGTATAGGGGAAAGCCTGGAAGAGTAGAGCAGAAGCCAGTAGAAACACTGTAATGTACACTGCAGTGAACATACATGTACAAATATATATGACACATACATAGTCATAATCCCATCACCACACTTATTTTTGGATTTTTCCTAACATGAAAAATTACATGCTTTCTCAATATTTATATCTGAATGGATAGATCACATGAATAGGGTCCAAAAATGTATTTGAGCAAGGAAAGTGTTATTACAAGACTTGCTAACTTAGACATTGTTTGTCAGACAACAGAGCTATGTGAACACAGCTAAGAACTGAGAAGAAACCAAAGCAGATGTCTCAGAACACTCAGGCAGTGGGAGCTTTATTTAGAGAAATGCCGTTTTTGTCTGTTTACACTTGTGTTACATACAGTTCATCAGCCAGGTTTTCTTTTTGTTTGTTTGTTTCTGTGATGAAAGGCCTTGAATTCTGAAGCCAGGAGGGGTTCAAGTGAATCAACTCTTCTGAGCCCCATTTCCTTCATCTGTGGAGTAAAAATTGCATTTGACCACACAGTTATGAGTTAAAAAGCTAACATATGAAAAATATGTTATGGGACTTGATACATAGGAAGTATTCCTCAGTAGAAATTTGGATTTTATCCTTCTTTTCCCAGTCCAGGGAAGATTTGAAGCAGAAGAAAAGAGGTTTCAAAGAGAACTGTACCAACAGTCTCAGTAAATACCAGCCCCGCATGAGTTGGAGGGAGGTCAAAATAGATAAAGTAGTTTTAAAATACCACAATTGTCATGCATTTCAGAGATCATCACTGGGTCCCAGTTACAAAAAGCTGGTAAAACTACTGTGGGTATCTCTTGGACGTCGGTGAGACACGGCCAGAGCCTTTAGAACTATTTCAGGAAGGGGCCAGATATGTACGTGGCCCGTAGAATGTCTATGCCCCAGTATGCCTCAGTTTCTTATTTATGAGTGCATTTAAAAATTTTATTTAATTAGGTTTATTTTATTTTTTGCCCCAATTTACAATTTTAAAAATCTTTTTTTTTTTTTTTTGACAGGGTCTCACTGTGTCACTGCATAGTTCAGTCCAGCCTTGAACTCACTATGTATCCTAGGCTGGCCTTAAACTCCCAGTAATTCTTCTGCCTCACCTCTCTCTGCCTCCAATGCTGGGATTATAAGCATGCACCACTATAGCCAGCTTCAAAATCATTCTTCATTCACATGGCTGTACAAAAGTTAGCCACTGACTGGACTTGGTCCACACATCTGAGCTTGCCAGCAGTGACCACAGGTGTATCTCAGGTGGGCTGAAAAGATCAAGTGCCTATTAACATGTGTTAATGAGCTAAGGTATGCAAGGTGTGTGTGGCTGCTTTTCCATCACACTAGAATCAAAATTACAATCGTCTTTTAGGAATGCACTCTTGGGATTTATCCATGTAGAATTATGTATACTTACAAACTAGAATATTAATCAGCTGCAATGATAAATATCAGCACACTCAAATAAATGCCTGATAATACAGTAAAAGCATACTGCATAATGAGAGTTAGTAGTTATTGTGAAGTTGCTATGTGTCAGACAGTGTATATTTGCTTTCAGTGGACTAAATTATGGCCCCTTAGATGTATAGGTTAAAGTCCTAACCCCCAACAAGACTGTATGTGGGCTCTGAGTCTTTATGGAGATAATTTATGTTAAAGGAAATCAGAAGAATGGGGCTTTAATCCAATAGCACCAGTATTCTTACAAAAGAACAAATTCATGCTGTTTAAGCCACTCATTTTGTGGTATTCTATTATGGAATCCTAACCAGTATTGTTCAACTAGTTCCTAAAATATCTATATAAGGAAAATGTTATTTTAGTCTTTAAAAGGAAAAGCCAGGTGCAGAAAAAGGCTAAGTAACATACCCAGTCTTGTCTAGTAAAAAGCAGAGTTATGTGTTATACCCAGGCAACTGTTCCAGGATTTAGGCTGTTAATCTACAGCACAGTCTTTAAACTCAGCTGTGAAAGTCATGTTGAAGCTCTCCCTTCTTAGTATTAAAAGGGGCTTCCTCGTTGACTACATAGATTTTATAGGAATCACTAATGTAAAATAGCAGCTCTTCAAATGCTTCCACACATGACCACCTGAGGACATCTATAAATATTACCTATACCTTTGGAAGCAATTTCACTGCTTCCAAAGGAGCAAAACAAGGCAGAGATCAAACAGCCCAGAGCTTGGTGGGGTGGATGTTGGAGTCTGTCCAAGGGAAGAACTATGAATCATATTTTGTTTCTCTCCTCATGTCTTACACAAAATGTATGCCCTTATAAAAGTACACCAGGGCAACTTTTGTATAGACATTTTTGCAAAGTGTAATGTGACCTAAAGAATAGATTAATCTTCCAAAACAATCCAGTCTTCCAGAATCTATAGATGTAAAGGGGATAAAACAGATGTACTCATGAGAGTCTGCCTTTCTTTTGGCAGTCCTGTCCTACCCTCTTCTTTTTCTCTTCTGCTGTCCTGATCCCCAGGCTTCACATCCAGCTTTTGCTAATCCTCACCGGTCTTACAGGAGAAACGCTCAGGCACAGACTTTGAGATTAATCCTGAGCTGAATTAAATTCTAACTGATTACACAGTGGAAGATTCTTATAATGATGAGAAAACTGTGGCTAACACAGGTGGGGAACTGCCATTAATGAGTTCCCACGTTGTCAAGGTCTGCAGTTTGATGATTACATAGTGTTCAGTTTAATAATTTAAAATATAGCCCACGTGGTCTTGAATGGGCTCTTCTGAAGGTTGGAATGAGCAATGCCAAAGCAAGGTGCCTCAGGAGGACAGAAAATGGTCCTGCAAAGAAAGCAGGCCTGCACTGCACCAGTGTATGTATCGTAATAGCTATTTCATTGAGTCTTTAAGGTCCTATAATGTTAGGATTATAGAAATTGCCTCATGAAATATATCTAAGCAGACATTTTTTATTCCTTTTCTTTAAAAGATGCACTGAGTTCCCATTATAAATATTTAGCTGTATGATGAAAATTAATGAAGTACACAGATATTAAATTTAATTGTGCATCAGAATAGGAAGTTTTCTGAGAAAATATATTTAAACTTACTGAATAACTAGGATGTTGATTTTTCCCACTCCTGGGTTGTAAGGTTGATATTCAAAAGTGTTGTATCTATGGTTAATGTACTTTGCTTGATGTAACGCTATATAATTCTGTATGGGTGTGGAAGAGAGAGTAACTTGTGTTACTGGACATTATTGACAATATAAAAATGATAACTAACATTTTCTCATTCAATTGCAAATATTCATAGGGTACCAAAAATACAGTGACTGATGATACAACTACAGTACTGAGAATATGCCAATAAAGAAAACACAAGACTCCTGCTGTGGTGGAGCCTATTACAGGTTGGAAATGCACAAGACTCAGTGCATGCAAAATAAGTAAATCGTATTGCATGAGAAGTTTTGAAGCAAGCCTGTAGACATTGAAAATGATACCATGGCATGGTTTGGAGTTCTCAGGAAAAACAGAGTGGGTTGTCCAAAAATGGAGTGGGGGTGTGAACAGCAAGAAAAGAGGGAGAAGGTGAGATGCACAAAATGAGCAAAATAGATTAATAGGACATTGTGAGAAGAGACAAGCTGTTGGATTTGATTTGGTTTGGAGTGTGATGGGAGGGCTATGGTGGGGATTCAGTGAAAAGGGATGTAGTATAACTTACATTTAAATAAGATAATCTTGGCAGCTTTATGAGGGAGAGAACAGGGACAATGAGGCAGAGGAGGTGCATACTTAGGTGGTCTGTTGTGGCCCAAGTGTGTTGAAGGTTTGGACCTCAGATGGGGTGAAGATATAAGTGGTGATCAATTTAAATTTTAATTTGGAGGGCTGGGGATATAGCTCAGTTGAATAAGCACTTGCCTGGCAAGTGCAAGGTCCTGAGTTCAATCCCCAGTACCACAAAAAAATAAAATAAATTTTAATTTGGAGAGAAGTCAGTAGGATTTTCTAAAACCTAAGAAGTAAAAGGAAGAATGAAATCTAAGTTATTTTTACCCCAGTTGTACTGTGATAATTCTGGAAATGGGATCTTTTAATCTGTGTTGGGTCACTCAGACATTGGGAACTGGACAGAGCATCTGGGAGCAGGGACTGTTTAGAAGGACACATCCAATGGCTGTGTGGTGGCAAACAGGTCAGATTGTGAAATCTAGTTAGTGACTTGCAACCAGCACTAAGTAACAAAAGAGAAGAAAATATAATATTAGAGTATCTGAGAACATTCCATATAGTAAAAAGACACACATGCACAAGCATGTATGCACACATATGTATATGATATTATCTACATATATGGAGATCAGGATGAATATTATTGTTACTTTAGAGTATAGTAAAAAGAATTAAAATCATGTGATGTAGCATGTCTACCAGGGTATATTGTGGGCAGTGCAATAGCTTTGTTAAATTACAATGAAAATGAAAGCATATATAAACTTATTAAAAAAATCACTGATCCCTTGGCATAATGAGGGAGCATGGGGAAAAGAAATCTAGTAATCCTGCACACCCACGTTAATTTTGATCACAGACCAAGGAACTGTACAGACACACAAATTTTTGGGCAGTGATTCATCATTAAACAGTTTTACAGAGAGAATCTTGCTTCTTTGCATACATAAGGAAATGGCTGGGAAAGGCAGGTTAAGACACAATAGTCAGTTGTTCCTTTTTGACCTATTTGAAACTTGCCTAAGACATTGCTGTGGTAAATGTGGGCTGGAGTCTTTATAAGGTCTCAGAACCACACTCACTTAATAATTGTATCTTAACACTACATTGACTTAATACATGATGATTTTGGAGAATGGAAAATACTTTGTTGTGTTTGGACTTGTCAGGGGAGTGATACACACTAAACTGCATAAAGTTGGTGATGAATTATAGAATTCTAGGCATTTAATGTTAGTACCATGGCTGGGAGGCCTCTAATGGCTTCTCAGCAGGGAATGACCTGAGCATTCTGACTTAGAACAATTCCCCTGCTGACATAACAGATTAAATAGTAATAAATATGTTTTCTCTTTCTAAACATTCTTGTAACTCACCTCCTGTCTCCTGCAGGAGCAGAGGTGACCACATAGCCTTTCAAAGACATTTGATTGGTTAGAACAAAATATGAAAGGAAGAACAAAATGTTAGTGCTTTTTTTCCCCTTTCAAAATAGGTTGCTGAGACTCAGTCCCTCCCCAAATCAATACTTTTGAAAGATAAAACAATTTTCCTTTGTGAAAGAAATTTTTGTTAAAAGCAGATAAGATTCCTGAGAATTGATGCCAGAGCCTGAGTGGAGCAAGAAGTAAAGTTTGTTGCAACACTTCAGTGAAGAAGAACAAGAGCCTGCAGCAAGGGGTGTTGCGGCTGAGAAGTGAAAATCGGACAGTGAGACTTGCATGGACTGGGGTTTCGGAAGAGGACAGGGAAAGAAAGGTGCCTGATATTGGGACTGACATAGTTACAGGTTCAACCTGGGCAAGTTGGGTGCACAACTGACCTCATTCAGATGAATGAAGTTAGTGTGGAGATCAAGAACCGGTAATCACTAGTTGCAGGAAATGAAGACACAGTCTTCAGAACACCAACTCAGATCCACTGACCACCACAGTTCAGGCATATAAAGAAGCCTTATCGTGTGTTCTTATGAGTATTTGAAAGGGCCGTCCATTGGCTATCACCTGGATCTACTTAACTGTGGATCATCAGAAGTGTGCTGCTGTCTGCACTTTACTGTCAAGACTTGTTCTTTCAGAAATTTAAAATACTCATATGATATTTTATGATACAGATTTTGGAATCTTTGATAGATCATTGGTGATGTGGAAAGGAAAATCCAGACTCCTCAGTACCTGAACTACAGGTGAGTTAGGGCCGTGGCAGAGACTCAGCCACAGCACCCCCACTGCACACCATAGCTGTGGGCCCTCTTGGCTGGAAGGTCAAAGAGGAAGAAGACTGGAGGAGAGGCGTGAGGGACTGCAAAGGGGGATGATGGCAGCAGGGCGCAGGAGGGCACAGTTTTTCAGAAATGAAACACACAGTTCAGGTTAGTTTACCAACTTAATGAATTTATTTTTAAACATTTTAAAACTTAGATTGTTTCCCCTGCTACCTGTGTAATAGAAAATGACCTTTTCTTTGACATGAGAATTTAAAATATTAGTCTAAGCAGAATATAATTAATAATCAGACTCCCTTCTTAATCATATGATATATGCAAACACCTAATAGAAAATATTTAGTTTGCTTTCTTTGCTATTGAATATTGTCTGTGTCATTGCTACCTCTTCCCACCCCTCCCTTGGCATGCATTAGAGGAGGCACTTATGAGGTGACCAGACACAACAAGAGAGGCAGTGAGCACTGAGTAACTAGTGAAAACTATTTATTTCCTTCCCACTCAGCAGCTGATTCTGCGATAGGCTGCTTATTAAGTTGGTGATTGGGCAAGTTTTCAAAATGTAGTCACAATTAATTGTTGGGAACTTAGGTAACTTATCTTAAGAAGAGATCAATGATGTTCTCTCTTCCTTTCTTCTTTCATTCTCTTGGGCTTCTGGCATTTCATGAGGATGTCTGGAATTCAGATTTGAGGTTCAGCTTCTGAAAAATTCCAACTGGGCCACAGCTGGTTAAAGTCATTCACTTCACCTGGTATGTAGGATCCGTATGGCTTCACTACAGGACACGATCATACTATTTCTCAAGCTTGATGGTACTTTAGCTACATTCAGAACGGCTGCTTTGTGTAAAACAGTTTTCTCTCCATGCAGAAAATTCTCATACATAGTTTTTTCCAATGTCAGAGTTGGAGAAAGCAAGACTAGAACTCCTAGTTAGTTCTTATATAATTAAGATTTCGACAGTAACTTAATTTTTTAATGAAATAGTGATTTCAAGCCCTTTAAGTTATATCTTTCTCTACAAAAGCACAATACTTACTGAAGTTTTCTGTAGTCCATCAATAAAACTGACAAGATGGGGTCAGTGTCACTAAGGCTTACATGGAAATACTTCCTAGGCCTGGAAATGAATGCATATTGATCCCACTCATGCTTCCGGTCACATGTTGCTTACCATAGAGATTCCATTACTGCAGACATTTGGTTGAGAAAGGGAGACAGTTGCCAGACACCTGCCAATAGGGAAATCATCTTATGTTTGTGTGTTTTTTGCTATATTTTTTTTATTCAGTAGAATCTATGATTTTCTTCACTTAAAAACAAGTATAATGAAATATTTGAAATACCTGACTACCTAATAATAATGGAATGATGAACTAAGTTATGATGCACCAACTTAGCTGAATAAAATGGCAATTAGGAAGTGGTGCAGAAACTAAAACCTTATAAGATTAGAAAAAGAAGTGAACTAAAAATGATATGATGTGATGACAAATATTAAAATTATGAAAACATATGTTTAAAGAAAGAAACTTTTATTTACTCAGTGAGAACAGAATAGTTGTTAAATATTTTCTTTAATAGTTTATCTCTGTGTACCTCCGGATATCATGCACTAAGGATACAGCACTGTTTATGTTAGGATCCCTGTCCAGGACATATGACCTGAAGCTCACCATGGGGCTGTGCCAGACACTTCCAGGCTGAAGGCTCTTTCACAGAATCACAGTGGTACACATTTCAGAACTATCAAAGGCATGATTAAAATTTTAGTCTATTAAAATTTATTTTCTTCTTTTGCATTAGTGATAGTTGTAGTGATGGCTTCACCGTGCAGAGTGACACTTACAAGAAATTGTTGAAGTAAAATTTAGTATGTGGTCAGCTGGTTTTTTCTTTTTGCAGTAAAAATACAATTTCCAAATATAATATATAAATGTTGGCACAATAAAGAGCAAGCTCTAAGTTTGAAGGAGTATCTGACAGGATTTTCATTTAAATACTTTCACTTTAAATACTCAATAATTTTTATTAACTTTTTACTTACCTTTGTGATATTTTAAAATTGAAATTTATTGAGTTTAATGAAATTGCTGTGCAGTTTTCTTATATACATTAGAAATTTCTAAAAAGTTTAATGTTTTTACCAATAACCTATGATAAGGTAATTACAATGGTCTGACAATGACAGATTATTGTTCACACTATTTCTTTTCTCTTTGCTCTGTGATACCAAATTTGTAATATGTTAAAGCTCAAAAAACATCAAGGGATAGTCTTTCTTACTAAAGTAGCCAGAATTTTTCATTTTCATATAACCTGATGTGAAAAAAATACATTCGCAATGAAGTTCAAAACAAAATGAAACAATAGTAGCAACAATGGTAACAATAACAAAGCAATCGTATTACATTAGTGTGGGAGGCAACAGGGAATAAGACTCCTTATATTGGTATTTTTCTTGAATTGATATTTTTCTTTACAGATGTGGCATTGAATCCAGTTCTGTAATTCTCTATCATACAGTAAAGAATGTAGATGCATTTTCACTTTGCATAAGTCACCTGAACCTTAAACTGTTTCTATTGTCTCTAATTGTGTATCTAATAGGTAAAAATTAGGTTTTAGTAAAGGTGCACTGTGCATCAGTTGCTATATTTACTCCAGAACTGTAACAAAGAAAAATTCCATTCCTGCACCTTACTTAAAAGATTGTTCAATGTTTTATTTTCACCTTTTGGATTCACTATCATTGCAGAGAAGGCTTCACAGCTGAGAGTGACGAGCATTGTGGCTGTGGTTGTTTCTCCAGTTGTAATGACAGGTTTAATTTAAAACTGTACCTTCTTCTCACTAAGATCATTTTGAAGCTGACCACTCAAAATTGCTGCTTGCTGGTAGGCAATGGTCAATGGACAGAGTGAAGATAATTTGGTCTCTCCAGGAATTCAGACTCTGATTTGGGCTTCATGGTGTTGTAATCAACAAAACTAATGAACTCCATGCACTGTAAGTTCAGAAAGCACTGGGTTGCTTCCAGAGCCGGAGTCAGGCTACCTTGTCATTGCTCACACTTTACCATGTGAAAATCATGTCTATTCATGCCCATGTTTTAAAATATGACTCCATGCATATGCCTGTCATTTGCCTACTAAATCCAAAAGAGCCCCACAAAATTATATCATATTGACCTTGAAGACATGGTATGAAGTGAAAAGCTCTCCCACAATCCTTCTCTTCAGCAATACATGAATATTTCCACCAATATTTGCATTTTCCAAGTGACATGGAGTAGATTATTTTTCCAGTATATGTACTTAAGTCTGCGTTTTGAAATGTAAAAAATTGTTACTGTATTTCTTGTTTGTGAATTTCATATTGTTCTAGCCAGCAAGTACTTATTAAAATGCTATTTTGTGACAAGTTCTGTGCCAGATACTGAAAGGTGGAAAATGCCAAAGTGAAAAAAAAAAAAAAAAAACAAAAAACACAGGAGGGTTGCAGAGGAAAGATGAAAAACTATGCTCAAGATATCTGGCATATTGTTTTACCTCTTTAAAGAACTGTTTGACAAATTTGAACTATAGAGATAAAGAAAAAACAAATAAATACATACATTAATAGATTGTAATGGTAGTTGAAAAATAAAGTATTGAAATTGTAGTCACCTCTTACTTCATAGAAGTTAGTCTATAAGATGGGCTGGCACTGGGCTGGACCTTGGACATTTTCAGGAATCGCAGTGAGCTACCACTGCACCTCTCTGACCAGCATGCAAGGCAGGTGGAGCCCCAGGCACCTTGTGGGGTCTCAATGGCCACTCCCTGCACCAGCAGATCCCTGCAGAAACTAAACTGAACCCTGGACATCTTCAGGAACCCCAGTGAGACCCCCCCCATGCCTGCCAGGCCAGCGTGTGAGGCAGGCAGAGCCCTGGGAACCTTCTGAGCCTTGGTAGCCTCTCCCCACACTCCTAGTGGGCATGCAGGTGCTGGGCTGAACTCAAGATATCTTCAGAAACCCTGGTGATCAACCACCACACCTCCCTGACAAATATGCTAGGCAGGTAGAACACTTGGCACCTTCTTGGGAATTGATGGACACTCCCTGCATCCCCAGAAACCCATGGGAGCTAGACTGAACCCCGAACATCATCAGGAACCCCAGTGAGCAGCCCCCATGGCTCCCCAACTAGTGTGTGAGGCAGGTTTAGCCACGGACGCCCTCTGGGGCCTTAGCGGTCACTCCCAGCATGACCCGCACCCACATAGGAGCCCAGCTGAAAGCTGGGCAGAGTCAGCTTCTTCAAGGACTCCACCCTTACCCTTCCTTGCTGGCATGGGAACTGGGCTGAGTGCTGGGCAACATCCAAAACCTTGTTGACCATGTACTGCATCCCCCACCCCTTGTGGAAGGTGAGTTGAACCCCAGACAGTTTCAGGAACTCCAGTGAGCACCCCCACCCCTCCCACACTTGCCTGGGGCCAACTGAATGCAAGAAAGTTTCATGAGCATCTGGACCCAATCTTGTCCCCACACATCAGTACAGGAGCCACAGTGAGCAGTGGGGATCCTCGGACCCTTGTTCCACAATTCCCACACAATCGTAGGAGTGAGGCTGTGCTCCAGGGAACCTCTGGATCTTCAAAAATGACAAAATGAAGGAGCAAAATGCAATCTCAGACCTCTATACCACCCGGAACAAGTCCAGGAGACATCAACAAAGAAAAGCCTAGAAGTCATACACCTGAAATTTCTGAAATGATAGCAGCTGAAGTAAAGAAAAAACTCTATTGAGGCATAGAAGACAAATGATAAGTAATAATCTCTCATGTAAAAAAAGAAATGACAACAATAATGAAAGAATTGCTCAGCATATCCAAAGACACTGACAAGGAAATAGAGGAGCGTACGCAGCTCATGGAAAACTAGAGTGAACAATATAGAGGAAAACTAGAATACATGAAACAGATTCAAGCAGATATGCAGGAAATTAAAAATTCCATTCAAAGCTGGTAAAAATGGTAAACGAAGCTGAAGACACCATTGCTACTAGTGAATGTTAAAGGAAGAATCTCTTAAAAACAAGGAACCAGGAAATAACGATTCAACAACAGAAAGACAAAGAAAAACAATGTCAGATTAATAGGTAGCAACAAAGCAGCAGGTGTCAACAAAATTATATAAAAAGATTATTTGCAGAAATATTAGCTGAAAATTTCCCAGACATGAAGAATCAGACATACAGACAAATGAGGCAAATAAAACTCCCATTATCCATAACCAAAATAAATCTGAACCCAGACATATAGTGATCAAGATTCCAGAAACTCAACAAAGGATCAGAATATTAAAAGCTATTGGAGAAAAGAAACAGGTCACCTATAAGAGAAAGCCCATCAGGATCTCAACACAAACCATCAAGAAGAGCTTGGAGTGAGATATTTAAGGTAGTGAAAGAAGACAACATCCAACCAGAATGGTATACCCTGCAAAACTATCCTTCAAATTTAATGGTGAAATAAAATATTTCCACGATCAAGAACAACTGGGGAAATTCCTGAAAGCCAAACCAATCCTACAAAGAGTACTAAAAGATATCCTAGAAAGAGATTTAAAAAAGACCACAACTTCAAAACAACAACAGAAAGGAAGCACCAAGCAAAGCAAACAATTAAACACAGGGAAAATGAGGATCCAACAACAGGAAAATAACATGACAAAGGTAAGCCAATATATATCACTTAGAAGCATCAGTGTAAATGGTCTCAATGCACCAACCAAAAGAAGCAGACTGTCAGACTGGATCAAAAAACAAAATTCAACTATATGTTATGTACAAGAAACACATTTAACTCAAGAGGAAATTCATAGACTGAAAATTAAAGGATGAAAAACAATAGTCCATGTGACAGGATCCCAGGAAAAAACAGGTATAGCTATTCTGCTTGCAGACAATGTGAACTTCAAACCAAGAACAATCAAAAGAGATAAAGGAGGTCACTACATACTTGTGAGGGGAAAACTAGAAAAGGAAGAAATAACAATCATGAATATCTACGCACCAAATGCAGGAGCACCCAATCATATAAGACATATTTTAACAGACATGAAAAATGAAATAAGCTACAACACAATCATAAGAGGGGACTTTAACATTCTGTTATCATAAAGAGATAGATCAACTAGACAAAAAAATCAGCAGAGAAATAAAAGAACATAATCAAACTTGTGAACAAATGGACTCAATAGACCTTTGCAGAGTGTTCCATCCAACAGCATTAGAATACACATTCTTCACAGCTGCACATGGGATGTTTTCTAAAATAGACCATGTGCTAGCACACAGAACATGTTTCAGTAAATGCAAAGGAATTGATATTATCCCATGCATGCTATTGGAATATAGTGCAATGAAACTGGAAATTAATGACAAAAAAATCACAAAAACTCCATAAACACATGGAAATTAAATAACACCCTCCTGAACAACCAATGAGTCAAAGAGGAAGTCAAAGTAGAAATTAAACACTATCTACAATCAAGTGAAAATGTGGATACAACTTACAGAAACCTATGGGGCACAATGAAAGAAGTCTTCAGAGCGAAATTTATAGCAGTGAATTACCACCTCGAGAAAAGAGAACAGGAACAAATAGACAATCTTATGCTGCACCTCAAGCTTGTAGAAAAAGAAGAGCAGGTCAAGCCCAAAGCCCAAAGAATAGAGAAAATTATAAACTCAGGGCAGAAATTAATGCAAAGGAGACTAAAAAACAATATGAAGAATTAAAGAATCAAAGAGTTGGTTCTTTGAAAGAATAAATAAAATTGATAACCCCCTAGCCCACCTTATCAAAAAAGGAAAGAAAAAACTGAAATACATGCAACAAGGAATGAAAGGGTTGAAATAACTATAGATCCTGTAGAAATCCAGCAGATCATCAATACCTACTTTGAAAATCTTTACTCTCATAGGAGGGAAAACATAGGAAATAGACAGATTTCTAGATATGTATGAATTACCAAAGCTGGATGAAGAAGATATAGAAACCCTGAATAACTCAATATCAGCCAGTGAACTTGAGAATGTAATAAAACACTTGCCAGTGAAGAAATGCCCATGTCCTGATGGATTCACAGTTGAATTCTACAAGAACTTTAGAGAAGATTTAACACAAATTCTACTCAAATGCATTAATGAAATTAAAAGGGAAATAATTCTCCACAACTCACTCCTGGAGGCAAATAGTATCTTGATATCAAAACCAGGAAAGAGCCAACCAAAACAGAGAACTAGAGGCCAATCTCCTTAATGAATATAGATACAAAAGTTCTCAATAAAATACTAGCAAACAGAATACAACAAATCATCAAGAAGATTATACACCATGACCAAGAGGGACTCATCCCAGGAATGCAGGGATGGTTCAATATATACAAAACAATTACTGTAATACACCAGGTCAATAGAGCCAAAGACAAAAATCACATGATCATCTCTACTGATGCAGAAAAAGCCTTTGACAAAGTCCAACACTCATTCATGATAAAAACCCTATAGAAAATAGGAATAGATGGCCTTCACCTCAAGGTGATCAAAGCCATCTATGACAAACCAAAGGCTAACATCATATTAAAAGGTCAAAAATGGAAAGCTTTCACTTTAAAATCAGGAATAAGACAAGGATGTCCACTGTCACCACTCCTATTCAATATGATTCTGGAAGCATTAACTAAAGGACTTAGAGAAGAGAGAGAAATCAAAGGAAAAAGTATAAGAAGGGAGGAAATGAAATTATCACTATTTCCAGATGACATGATACTCTATATAGAGGATCCCCAAAACTCCACCAAAAGGCTTACGGATTTAATGCAAAATTCAGTAGTGTAACTGGATACAAAGTTAACATTCAAAAATTAATAGCATTCTTGTACACAAACAATAGGCTGAGAGAGAAATTAGGGAAACCACACCATTCACAACAGAATTTAAATGGATGAAATGCCTAGGAATCAATCTAACAAAAGAAGTAAAAATCCTATACATTGAAAATTACAGTGCTCTAAAAAGAGAGATCAAAGAGGATTTCAGAAAATGGAAAGATGTTCTTTGCTCATGGATAGGAAGAACCAACACTGTGAAAATGGCCATACTCCCAAAAATGTTGTACAGATTCAATGAAATCCCAGTGAAAATACCATAGCGTATACCTCACAGATCTAGAGAAAACATTCCTAAAATGCGTATGGATCCGTAAGAGGCCTAGAACAGCAAAAGAAATCCTGGGCAAGAAAGACAAGGCAGGAGGCGTCGCAATTCCTGACTTGAAATAATGTTACAAAGCTACTGTGATAAAATCAGGGTGGTACTGGCACAAAAACAGACCTGAAGATCAGTGAAACAGATTAGAAAATACAGACACAACTACAAACACATTCAGCCACCTTATCATTCACAAAGGGGTCAAACATGTACACTGAAAGAAAGATATCCTCTTTAATAAATGGCGCTGGGAAAACTGGCTTTCCACATGCTGAAGACTAAAACTAGTCCTTACCCATGCCTTTCACCATGCACTAACTGAAGTCAAAATGGATCAGTGGTCTAAATATTAAAACAGAAAGACCAAATCTATTAGAACTGAAAATAGGTATAAATTCTGAAAACACAGAGGTAGGCAGAGAGTTCATGAACAAAAACCAAACTGTATGGGAAATACTTCAAAGAATCAACAACTAGTATCTCATCTTCTTCTAAAGATTTTGCACATCAAAAGAAATCACCAACAGAATAAAAAGAATACCCACAAATTGGGAAAAAATTTTAGCAAACTGCCCCTCAGACAAAGGACTTCTACCTAGGACATATAAAGAATTAAAGAAAAGTCAGGCCCCAAAATTTCAAAGACCCAATCCAAAAATGGGCATCTGAGATGAATACACATTTCTTAGGCGTAGAAGTACTAATGGTGAATAATACATGAAAAAATATTCAACATCATTAGTCATTTGAGAAATGCAAATCACAACAACACTGAGATTCCATCTCACCCCAGAAAGAATAACTATCCTCAAGACATCAGCCAAGAGCAAATGCTGGAGAGGCTGTGAGGAGAAATGAGCCCTACTCCACTGCTGGTGGGAGGGTAGATCGGTGAGACCACTGTGAAAATCAGTTTGGAGATTCCTCACAAAACTAAGATTAGAATTCCCACTTAACCCCAGGTGTTCCTCTTCTGGGTATTTTCCCAGAAGAATTAAGAACATCATACCACAGCGATACGTGCACCCATGTTTATAGCAGCACAATTTGTTATAGCTAACTTTTGGAAACAATCCAAATGCCCATCCACTGAGGAATGGATAAAAAAAATGTGGTATTTTTATACAACAGAGTATTACTCAGCTATAAAAAAGATAAACTTAAGGCTTTTGTAGGTAAATGGATGCCATAAGTGACCATACTCATAAGTGAAATAAATCAGGCCCACATGTGTAAACGTAATGTTGTCTCCCTGGTGTAGGAACTTGAAAGAGTAAGTAAAACTCAAATTGTAAAATATATGATACAAAAGGGAAAGAAATTGCTCAAAGGAAAGAACAACTAGGATGAGGGAAAGGAGAAACAGAAAGAAGGAAGGCAAAAAAAAAAAAAAAATATATATATATATATATAAATAGCTGGGATAACAGCACTGTTGATGTCTGATGGCATACTGAAAGGAACAGCTAATGCTTAACATTATGTTTTGACCATTTTTCCTTGTTTATATCTGGTAATCTGAGCAACTGATTTGAAGACAACAATATGCAATGGAACAACCATGGTGAATTCCTACCATCTTGTCTAGTGAAACTCTGTATTATCTCTAATGATTTATCTAATAATTATTTTTTATTCTCTTTAATGGTTCAAACAATCTTCCATTCTTGCCTCTGGTAATCTGAGCAATGTAGTTGAAAATCACATTATGTAATATAACAACCACTGTTAATTCCTATCATTTTGTTTTGAAAACCTGTATCACTTCTAACATTCTTGCTTTGTTTTCTTTATGTTTGTATGCTGCTATTGTTCCTTTTTTCTTTTACTACTTTCTTTAAAATAAACAAACAAACAAATCTCTATATGGGAGTACACAGCAGTCTTCTCCTAACCATAGGCTTCCCTGAAGGAATGCTTAGATCATGAATTTACAGTCATATATTTTTTCTAGAAGCACCAACTTCATCTTTGTAGAGGTAAACAGGAGAAGAAATCACGGACTGATCTGGGAAATAAAGGAATAGTATATTTCAAAGTAGAAATGAGATTTTTGCATTAAGGTTTTGTATGATATCATTACAGCCTAATAGACAAATATCCCTGCTCTTTCAGTTTGCACATTCAAGGTTGAATATTAACTGTCTTTCTAACGAGATGGAGTTGTTTGCAAATTGATAGATATTTAGAAATACAATGGAAAAATAATGCAAAATAGTAAAGCAAATTTATAAAAAATACATTATTTTGCAAAGCCAATAAAAGTGCTATCAGAGCACCTCCCATAGTATGACAATCTTAATGAGAATTTATCATTAGCAACTACAAGAACAAAAAAGAAAAGAAGTCTGTGGATGATAGCAAAATAAAATAGAATGATTTCACTATTAAAGAATTAAGAAGGACCATGGGAAGGTGATGAAATTTTATAATTCTTACTGAAAATGTCAAATATCTTAACTTTTAAATCAAGCAGTAAATAGGAGATTCAATGCTCTATATTGGCATGTATTTTTTTCCTCAGAAAATATATGCCCAATTTATGCACTAACATTGAGTTAATTTTTGTTCTTAGAACTAATCTGCAATTATAACCTGATTTATAAATTTCTATAATTTATGTTTTACTAGGAAAATCTCAGAGAAGCCTCCACTATGCACCACTCCAATATTTATGTGGATCACAGTTTGTGTCTCCCTTATGTGGACTTCAGGTGACTCTCTCAAGTACCAGCAATCAAGGATTTTCTTTATGCGTGAACAGTTTTCTCTGCTTTCTAACTTTGAAGCCCACCAAATTCAAGTAATCAACTTTCATTGGGGGTGAGCAGCTTGAAAATTATCTCTATTTCCTATTGCCATATTCATCCTGTGGATCATAAGATTACCTTTTTCATTTAAAGTTCTTGAAGATAAAATAATTTTTAACAGTAAAATCCGTGACAATCTACTCCTAATCTCACACACGGTGTTTGCAGAACCCATTTTGTTCAGGTTGTATGACTTAGGGCTTTTGGGTTTTTTTATTGACTTTTAGGAGCAGGCTGCCTGCTGTGTGGCTCCTGCCACAGTTCTAGGCTGCCAGGCTGTGTGGCTTCCCCTACATGGTGGCTTACTTCATCTAGTCTGGATGGATGGACTCCGTCCAGCCTGCTAAGAGTCAGATATTCCAAAGTGAAGTCTTAGAAGTGACCTGGTTTCATTTAATATCCTCATATGGATAGACACAAGTCACAGGCCTTGCCTACACTTGGTGAGAGGAAGTACGTGAAGGGGTGAACTTCCACAGATGGAATCTGTTGTAGGTGTGGAGGGGAGGTCGTCACATTAGGATGTGACTGCTACATCATCAAAGCCAAAAACAGAAATCATGAATTTGGAAAATGAAATTGTAGGTTATATAAAGTGGGCCAGTCCCCACTCTACCACTTCTGGATTGTGCCAAACTACTACACGGAGTTCACCAAAAGTCAGGGACGTACTGCACCCAGGTTTATAAATTTTAATTTTTTTCTTTCCTACTTAAATTTCTTGAAGATTTTGGATGTGTTTGAGTGACCTAACCTTATAAAATGTGGTTTTTCCTAAATCTTCAAATAGTCCTAAATCAAAAGACATACATGTGAAGCTTTTAGAGAAATCGTTGACCTTAAGTATTTCAGTTAGTTAGCTGTTGATTATATTTTTGATATAAAAGTTAAGTGTGTGGAAATCTATAAATTTATCTTAATATTGAAAGTTAATAAAGTATGCAGACACAAGGATGAATAAACAGTTAATAAATTATCCTAGGATTAAAACTTCGTAAAGATTATTCTAAATTATATATTTATCCTGAATTGTCTTGGACCAAAGCAAGAATCCCAAGGAAATGTCACCATACATTAGGAGGGCCCAGAATGTCTGATGTGAAAATGATCTTACTCTTTAATCCTGGATATCAGTGCTCAGCTGGAACATGGGCATAATGATCTTGGTGATGAAGTGGTCTCTAAGGGAATGGAAGATAATGCTCTACGCAAATACTGTGAAAAGAATAAAGAATTTGGTTCTGGAATGGAAAACAAACTACAAAGGTTAATTTATTGGCAGTAATGAACAGGGAATGTTGTGAGGTTATCCTCATTATTCAGAGTATATGGCATTCTGTTTATGCTATATGTATATGGGCAAGAAAACAGAAACATTAATTTCAAATCCTGATTTTCAAAGGCAAAACATATCAGGCAGTTGCTGAGTAACTTGTTGCAAACAATCTTTTTAGATATATTTCAGTATCATGAAAAGTATGTTTGCTAAAAATGATCATTTTTCTAGATCCATTTCTTTATCTTCAAGGAAAAGACAAGAATATTTCCTACCATTTCTCCCATCTAACATTTAATTCACCCCAAAACTTTTTCTTGGTCACCTACTATTTACCAAGTACTTTGTTGGGTCCTAGGGATGTAGTTGTGAAGAAAACTGAAATACCTTTTTTCTTACAGGTTATAAATTCTAACAGAATCAGGTGATATATAAAGGAATTAAAATAATAATAAATTACAATATATTGGTAAATAATAAGTCAGGTAGAAAGAAGAAAACAAAGATGAGGTTAGAGAGTCCTCAGTGAGTTAAAATTTTAAATAAACTGCTCAGAAGGTAATATTTGAATGAAGATTTAAAAGAGGTAAAGTGATATCAGTTATTCTGACCAATGGTAAAATTAAAAATAATTTTTAAAAGGGTCCAGAGAAATAGATTTGAAGTGAGCAGATAAAAAATAATTAGAAGATGCTATGATCATTTCTTTACAAAGACAATTTAAGGAAATCTGCACAAAAAAATCACACAGGCTAATAGGAATTCAATAGATTTTCAAGAAGTATATCAATATAAAAATCTATTACACATTTTAAAATCAGTTATAACAAATTAAAATACAACAGAAAACTAAATGTTATTTATCTAAATAGCTTGGATTTTGTTTTACAGAGAGAATACAAGCTTTTTGTAAACTCACACACATACACACAAGCACATGCTTTCACAATTTCTTTAAAAACTGTGAGGAAAACCAAACCAATTGCTAAACAATATAATGATTTTTCACTTGTCTCCAAGTTACTGTACAATTGACTATTTACATTTCCAATAAAAAAATTCTAACTGGAGTTTACTGGCAAACTTGTAAAACGGAATCAAAAAGATTCATGCCAATGACTAAGATAGCTTTGAAGAGAAAGCTCCTCTCTATTGTATGAAGATATTGTAATTTTATTAATCAAATATTATGACAGTAATAAGGAAAAAGATAAGTGAGCCAATGGACTAGAAGAGCGTATTCAACAGATGTTTTCAAATATGGGGATTTGTAATACACTTGAGCTGGCATCAAAAACCTGGCAAAGATGGCAAAGGATCAAATGTTTGTTAAATCATATTGAGCAAATTGATTCATAATGAGGAAGGACAAGTGACTACTATCCCTGTCTTACATCAGATTCAACATAAACTCCAAGCTGTCTGTAGAGCAAAACCAAGTCTATAATATTAATGAGAGAAAATACAGGGCAATACCCTTGGGACTCATTGTATAAATAGAGGGAAATGTTTATGAAATAAGTGTTTTTTATTAACTGAAAACGAATGGCTTATTTCAACAAGAGACCAGAAGCTGTGAAGGGTCTGAGACTGCATCCTCCTTGAAGCTAATCATTTAGTATGCCACAGTTTCATGGATTCCCTGAGAAGACATAAGCCTCCTGGGTTAGAGACAGGGTCCTGTTACCCATAGTGCAGTGGGCAGCATGACTTTCATGTTTCCGCTGGGATTCCTTCATGTCTTCCACATTTTATTGGAGCAAAGTATGTGAGTCTAAATAGATGTGCTATAAACACTGGCATCATAGCCAAGAAAACTCCAAGCTTAGGAAATTCCAATCTTTTATGAAAGGATTCAAACAAACCTAACTAGATCTTTGTCACATAAGGATATGCAATCTTTGTTGTACTAGATATGAAATATGCCTCATGCTCCAGAGGCAAGTAGAGTCCCTGTTTTCTAAGGCTGTTCACTGGACAGTGCCTAGAACAGCACTGTCAGCTTCTCTGCTTGCACAGTGTCTCAGTCCTTTCCTGTCACTGAGGCACGATACCCGCCTGCAATTTAAAGGGGCAGATGTTAATTCGCCTCACGGTTTCAGCGCAGGATCGGCGGGCTCCAAGACACAAACAGAACAGTAGAAGGCCGTGACAATGGAAAAGGGGCTTACCGCATGGCATTCCCAAAGCAGGGAGACAGGGCGGGGGCAGGGAAGAGAACGCAGCCTGCAGGGTCCTGCCATTGGTACGCACCTTGAACCAAGACCCAACCTTCTAAGGGCATGTTC
Source organism: Dinomys branickii (assembly GCA_004027595.1). NCBI lineage: Eukaryota > Metazoa > Chordata > Mammalia > Rodentia > Dinomyidae > Dinomys > Dinomys branickii. The sequence goes on along the minus strand of PVLD010002313.1, from coordinate 139,067 downwards.
AGTTCTAAACCCATCATGGATAAACCCACAGTCTAGGGAGATTTTAGATCTAAACCATAATGTGAGAAATGCAAAGATGCAATAGACCCACAGGAAAATGTCTGTGAGCAAACCGATAAAATGAATACATAGTTTGCACACAATAATTTTGTGTTATAGTTTTCTAACTTTTAAGATGAAGATGGGAAGTGAATTATATAAGAGCAGAAGGCTTGAACAGGCAACTCATAGAAGTTGAAACTGAAAATACTAATGTATAAAAAATGCTCAACTAGCAATTATAGGAAAGAAAATTAAAATAAATAAATAAAAGATCTCAGTTTGTACCCCTAACACTGAAAAAAGTTATATTTTGATTAACATCAAATGTGAAGGATATATAACCAGTAGCCTTTCTATATTATATACTACTAATAACAGTATACATAGGAATATCATTTTGATACTAAATAGGACTTGCTGGTGAAAATATTATGCATATGTGTTTGGCCCAGCAATTTTATGCTTGAAGATATTTAACTCAGCAATATGTTGGAAACTTATCTACATGTCTAATGGAATTGAAAATGACTACACAAATGGTAATATACCCATATGACTGAATATGACTCAGTAAGTAGAAGGAATACACAAGTGCTATAAAATGTAAAGTATAAGTATATCAGAAGTATACTAAAATGTAAAAATGATATTCATGGTACAATGATATGTACGTCGATTTTATAAACACGCATTAAATAACTGGATGATTTAGACAATTGTACTCGCGTCCTTGCAGACATGCGCTATTCCTTTTCCTCCTTGCTTTTCACCAGCTCTGATAACAACCCAGTTTCATTATTTTTGTTTGACGATCACTAATACATTTTGTTGCATGCTTTTTTAATCCATAAATTGATATTTAACTCAAATTCAGAATTACTTTCTGGGAGGACGGTTTTTAGTTTTGCTTGGTTTAATTAAATTTATCTTAACTGATATATAAAATTATGCAGATTAATGGAATATGTGATATTTCCATACTTGTGTACATGACATAATATTTAAATTATATTTAGTGTATCTATATCCCCAAACATGTATCATTTCTTTATTGTTATTACTTATTTAGTTTTTCTCCTAGTTGAGTGAAACTATTAGTACAATCTTGGTGATCTGTTCCCCGGTGGATCCCACTTCATACTCTACAGCTGGCACGTAAAATCACTAAGTATTTTTATAGGTTGGCATAGTTTTGATGTACTTATCTGTAAAAAATTGAATTGAAATAAGATGTCTTCTGTAAGTTGAATATGTTCAGCCTACATGGGCTGTGAATTTAAAGTCACCTAATGTCACTTACCACCATTTTTCCTTTTGCTCCCACTTCATTATACAGGATTACTGGTGTCCTGAAAAATCCACCCTGGTACTTCTTGGAGTCCTGTGAGTTGCAAACTACCTGTTAGCAATTGCAATTCAATATCTTTGTTATTTCTTCTGACATGGCAGGTCCTCCTTGTCTTTTGGTTATGAAACAGTCTAGAAGACTGAGATCTCTGGCATTTCCAAATGTCCACTGTGAGATATGAAAGCCCCTCCAGGAATGGCATAAGTTGATGCTCCCACCATCCTGATATTCTAAGCAAATAAAGGTTTCCTTACATAAAGTTAGAGAATGTCTGGCTCCCCTGCATATGGTATTTAGTGACCCTGGGCCGGACTGTCAAGCCACCCTCCTAAATGGTCTCAGGTACACGACATAGCACGTTGCTTGCTCCAACTGAACGATAAGGCAAGCAAGAATATTCTTTCATCTTCCTTTTTAAAAATCAGGAAAATAACTTTGTACCTTTCAATTTTGGGGAAAAATTTGTCAAAGTATCACTGGCTAACGACTTCACAAATGTTTGGACTGTGAATTATGGCTATTCTTGATTGTACTGACACATTCACATCCAAAAGGAGGAGTGAATTTCAGAGCTATCAGCCAGCTTCACAAAGGCCGGACACAGTACCCAGTGCCCGCAGTTCACACGATGAGAGGTGTAATTTGGCTCATGGTTTCAGGAAATTAAGAACCTGTGTGGCTGGTTCTGAGGCAGGAGCAAAGCTGCACAGCTCCTGGAGGCTGAGGAGCAGAGCCAGAGGGCAGAGCCAGAGAGAAAGGGGCGGAGGACCAGATAGAGACTCCAAGGCCATGGCTCCATGACCTGCCAGACACACTCAAGAAATGTGCACCGTGAATTCTCGGGTGGATCACAGAGCCAATAAATTCACACTCGTAACTGCCACAGAGAGTGTGACGACCCTTTAAAAATAAGAAAAGTCATGAGATTTGGCACCCTGTACCTCATGCGTATCATTGGGGGGAGTGGGGGTGCAGTCTTAAAAGCACCGAAAGCATCCGGGACTTTGCATAGGGGCACTTCGCTGTGCTAAATATCTGGCAGCACATAAGCATTTCTCTCCAAAAATTGAGAAATGTAAAAAAAAAAATTCTATTTAATTTTGTTTGTGGAGAGACAGACATGCTCTGGCAGTGAAAGCAAAACTCAGAACCGGTTCCGTGTCTGGGCTCCAGGCTCTGGCTCACTTGCTTCCTGAGAAAGCCCAGCAGGGTCTCAGAATCAACAGTATTCCCAGTATTCTAACTGACATCATCTTCTTTCATGAAACCGGCCCCGAAGCTTAGGCTGTGGGAAAGGACTCCTGAATGTGTAATAACTGTTGCCACTTCTGTCTCCTCAACGACCGAGCTCCATCTTCTAAAGTGATTGTTGTAAACATTCTAGGATAAACATTCTCTAAACTCTAGCGATTTGGTTTCATAAGAGAATAGATCATAAAACAGAGGCTTATAAAATCATTTTTTTTGGCCGAGAAAGTTGAATGTGTTCTTTTCTCTCCTGATTCAATCTTAATTGTACATTTATTTTTTGAAGGTATTTTTGAGTGTTTTTCAGGTTTTTGTTATTTTGTAGTACAAAACAATCCATCCACTATTCCAAATCACAGGCTAGAGAGCAGAAAATACTCTGGAGAGAAGTCTGCTCTCTGAGATTGTGTTGCTGTGAGGAGCGTGAACTTCCTGGTTTACCTCACTGATAGCCATTTCTCACAGTTCTGCAGTTTGGAAGGCTGAGGTCAGCACCGGCGTGTTTGAGCTCTGGGTGAGGATCTTTGTCCTGTTTAGGGTTTTATATGCTCTGCCTTAGCGTGTGCATGGGGCAGGGGAGGAAGAGAGGTGTGGCCTCTTTTTATCAGGGAGCCGATCCCACCCTTAGGGCCGCTCCTTTGTAATCTAATCTATCCCAAAGGCTCCTCCGAACGCTACTTACTACCTTAAGAGAGAGCATCGCAAGGTGAGAATTTGAGAGGGACGCAGCCACGCAGGCCACTGCACCTAGAGCCAATTTCCACTGGAGAACAGACTTCATCTGGAGAGAACCAGAGGATGCTCTCGTTGTTTGACTTCAGCTCTAGAGAAAGGTATTTTTGGGAAGAAGAGCCAGAGGACAAAAGATGATAAGATATTTTCCTTTCATACGTGTCTGATACTGATGGTTTTCAGATGTTAAAATGGGCTCTCTGCAGGAGTAGTGAGTTCCACAGAACTGGTGGTTTTAAGCGAGGTTGCATGGTGAGGAAAACCTCTGAAGGCCGTCAGATGACCCACGGTCCCTCGTCTATTTCTGAAAGTTTATTTCAGGGTTGCAGCTGCATCTGTCTTTATCACAGATGTAACTCCTCACGTCCCAGGGGGCAGGGTCTGCACTTGCACTTCAGTTTAAGCAGACTCCGCTGATGAAGACAAATAGGAATTCTCATGTTTTCTTCGGCTTGATAGGCACCATGGGCACCAATGGAACGAACAGTATGAGAAATGAAACATCCTCAACAAAGCACACGCTGGTAAGCATCGCAGGGGTGCGAAACGTTTGCATCTTGCCGGTTCCCTTCCTTCGAAAACACATGCGGTGCAAGCAGACCAGGGTACTTGTCACTTCCTTGTCAACGTCGCTAGCGTCCTCGCTCTTTTGAATTCCTTTCCTCTCACCCTATTTCTCTTTATAGAAATTCAACTAGTTTTACCTATCACAAATTAAGTGGAACATTCTCCATAAAATAATTCTTTGATGCTTAAAATAAATATAATTCTGTGATTGATGATATGTGTTTTTTTTTTTTCTTTTTACCTATTCTATGTAGCACTTGGTAGGTACTTTTCTTATTATGAATAAGCCCCTAGCTTATTCTACTATTCATTACTGGTTTTTTTCTAGAAATTTCTTTTCTTCCATATGAAAAATCTAAATCTTTAAGAACAGAAATTGAGTCTAACAGATTTTTCCATTCCCTCAAATGTCTAGCATTCTGCCTCATAGCTAGTAAATCTCCATAGATAGGTATTAATGAATGGATGAATGACTGGAACATGCTTAATAGAGAAGGGATATGTTGCCTTTCTGCTATAGGATTTCGCTTCTTTCCTCACTCATCTACTTTATCTTTTATGTTAGTTTTTGGGCTGGAAATGACAGGATGGAGAAAATATGGGCTGAATATCGGGAGTTTGTGAGATGTAACTGCATGCAACATCCTACTTTCAAGAATCAAATGAATATTTTTTTAGCCTTTTAGGTAAACAAAATGGTTAAAAAGTATAAAAGACCAAGTCAAGATTCTCATTATGAGAAGGGTCAGGTAGGATGAGATAAAGTGAGCTTCCTTCAGGAAGGGGAACCTTTTCAACAGCTTGAGGTAAAACTCAGTCAGCAGCTCTGAGAGAGAAGGAAGGGTGATTTCAAGCACAAAGAAAAGGTTTCATAACACTAGTGACTCTTTTCCAAATTTTCCTGTAGCCTTCATCCATAAGGAAATTGTTCCACGTTCCGCTATATTTCAAGCAATATACTTTATTTTTTTTAACTGTGCAGTGACTGCCAGCCAACTAGGAAACTGAGGCGGAGACGGTGTGCAGCTCCCGTGGCACTGCGGCCTTAATGTATATTCAGAGGGTTAATACCAAGGAAAGCAGAGAGTGCGGCAGCCAGCTTTCACACTGACATGGTGGAAAAGAAAGTCATGAGACGAGCCAAAATGTACTTTCTCCTGTGACTTTTCTTTCCAGACAGTACTGAGAAACACCTTTCCAGCACAATGGTCATTGAATCCAATTATGTATTTTTAGACACAACTGATCGCCCTTTCTTCCCTTTCCATTTTCAGAAAATTCTGCACATCTGGAAAAAACAGCAGTGAAGAACAGGAACTGGCATATTTGTGCTCTGCTCCTACTGGGCATGTTTCATTTAATTTCCCCTGTTTTTATGATGTTTTCCTGTGCTGTTACCCCAGACATTCAATAAAACACCTCCCCATGTAGAAATTATAAAGGAAGGAAAATCTGACCGAAGTTTTAAGTGTCTGATCACTGGGATGACCCAGAAAGGCAGTCAGGAGAAAAGGTTTAGGTCTAGTAACCAAGATCTCTTCTTGCTTTCTGTGTACAGATGCTCCTGACTTTGATACAACTGTCCCTTTGGAGCTTGACTCCATAACCTACCCACTGCCTCAAATTCAGGAGGGAATAACAGACTTAGATTTTTGATTCAGTTTTCCATTTGCCATTTGCTTTTCAGGTGCATAGTACTCATTTCTCCTCAGCAAAACTAGCAAGTAATTTTGATGTGAAGGAAAAAAAGTGTTTATTTAGAGCTAGCTCCAGGGGAGGCAGGGAGGCCTTTTCCTCAAATCTCGGTCTCATCTTGAGTTTTCAGCGCAGGGAGAGAGAGAAGAAATACAATGACGTACTAGACAAGGAGATTTTCATGCTCTTTTCTCCCCAGAGCCATTCTAAACTCTCTCCCTCCCTTGTGAAAATGAAACAGGCCTCCGCGTCTTGAACCCAGTATTTGCGTATCCTTTTTGGGGCAGATAATAGCAGTTTTCTGATAGAGGCACTTCTTGGTTCACTCATCTGGCAAGGAATGACAATTTGGGGTTTATATTCTCAATATGAGAAAGTTGGAAAAGCATCTTTTCCGTAAAAGAAAATATCCTTTTTTTTTAATCTTACCTTCTTCACTATAAATTCTTTAGTGAAATCATTTTTCCCAGTAGGTAAATGAGAAATCATTGCTTTGAATCCATTTTATCCATAAAATATAAAGAACTAGTTATGGCCATTATTTAGAGAATGTTTACAGTGTGGCAGTCAGAAAGGAATTAGATATGGGTTGCAGAGTTCGGCAACTGAGGCAGAAACTGAGTCATTTAAGTACGTTAAAGAAACAAGGGAAGGTAGAATTATCTGGGAGGTTAGGGAAAGCATTTTTTCTATTTAAAAAGAATTGAGATAAAGAACGCCAAGCAAGTATTTCTGGTGACTGATTTATCTGAACAGTCACTGGTTTTTAGCGATTTGCAATATCTGAGTGAGCTTCAAATCTATGCCTCACAGCCAGGTGCGAGGTGGAGAGTCGGTGAGCATGTGGGCCTCACAGCTAGGTGTGAGGTGGAGAGTCGGTGAGCATGTGGGCCTCACAGCCAGGTGAGAGGTGGAGAGTCTGTGAGTGTGTGGGACCCACAGCCAGGTGAGAGGTGCAGAGTCTGTGAGTGTGTGGCCCTCACAGGGAGGT
>PVLD010002313.1:34769-132344 GCA_004027595.1 Dinomys branickii | reverse complement strand
AGGTGCAAGGTGGAGAGTCTGTGAATGTGGGCTCCGCACACCTAAGAATGCAGAGAAACAGAACAAGGTGGTTGCCAGTAAAAGACAAATTCTGACAACTCAGTCAACTTTCGGGTTTCAGCTTTTTCCTCCTTTAAAAAATATTCTAAATTAATTTTTCATCACTATACTGTCATCCTAACCCAAACTCAATGTCAGCTAGAGATTCATATCATATCTCTTTTGAGAGAGAGGATAAGTAAATCCCTCCATTTAAAATAAAATCCTTCATGCTTTTCCTTCGGTCCTCCTCTCTTCCTGCACCTTTTCTTCTCTCCCTTCTTTCCTTCCTTTCTTTTCTCCATAGTTGTTTCAGGAAGCCACAGTGGGTGACGTGAGCTCCGCTGTCCTTGCAGGGCGGATGCAGCATCCTGGCTGCGAGTTCTGAGGTCCTGAGTTGGGTAAGGAGTGCAGAGAGAGCCCTGGGAACAGCTTAAACACAAGCAGGCTGGGAAAGACACTGGACAGAGGCGGGGTGGCGGGGTTCTGGTGCTAAGCGTTGGGGCTGAGGGGCGGGAAGCACGTGTCTGTAGATTGAATGAGAGTAGCACCGAGAAACAGGTTGAGGGCTTTCCGTACTTCAGGGAGTAGCATGCGAAGGAGGGCAAAGATGGCTTTGATAAGAGCTGAGAACACAGAAAAGGGAAAAAGAATGACTGAGTCAGATTCATTCCTTTTGGAAGACCCAAATGTGGAGAAAGAGAAAGCTAAGTTGAGCCTTTAGATACTGAACTGGGAATGGAAATTTGGACTCAAGATGTCCAGATACAGATAGCTAGCTATTTAGCTAGTCAGAAAGACAAACAGATACCATGACTATATGCTGCATAATTCGTGTATTTCCAATTCTGTGTTCTAGGAGCAGTAGTACCTCGACTGCAATGGGCACATTTCTCTTTTCTTTTTCTTTTTTTTTTTTTTTTTTGGTACCCGGATTCGGGCTCATGACCTCAGGCTTGCCAGGCAAGAGCTTACGCCGCTCAGTTACATCCCAGGCCTCCAAAGTACTACCACTGCTCTTGCTCTCTTTTTTTTTGTGCTGGGAATCAAACTTAGGACCTTGTGCTTGCTAGGCAGGTGTTCATGCCACTGAGCTATATCCCAGCCCTATATTTTTCACTTACATCTTGGTTTCTAAATATCATTCTCCACTAAAAGGAAACTTAACTTCTTGGAAAACTGTGCATTCTTGGGCTGGCTAAAGGAAAGTACAGAGGAGACAAATCATCTATTTTTGCCAGGAGATAACATAATATTCCTAAAATTATAAACTCATGTGAAGAAGCCACACAGGCATGTTTGTAGGAGCTCCCTCTGATTTAATAATCAAAAGAGTAAGATAGTAAGAAAGTACAACATTAGAAAAGAGGACTATATGTACGTGTGCACATATGAATGAATACCTAAGAAAAAGTGAAAGATTTTCCTAAAAAAGGAATGCCAAGTAATAAATATAGAAGGAATATTTTTACAACCATCACAATAATGAAGAATGCAGGAAAATACTTCAAAGCATGTAAATGTGGATGAAATAATGCATAAAATACTACAGTGAATGTACAACCTCTGTACAAATTATTCATCAATTACAAATGTCACAGACTCTATTTACTATGAGGAAACCCAGAAGATACTACTTTCATCAGGAACGTCATCCCTAATGGGAACCGAATTTGTTTGTAATTGATGGAATGCACTAAGAACATCACGATGTCACTGACCTGATATTTCTCTCCCAAATACTTGAGTCTAAACATGAAGAAAAATCAGACAAACTTAGACTGAAAGACTAACTGGCCTGGAGTTTTTGAAAGTGTCAGTATACAAGTCAGGTAAAGAGGGAGAAATGGATCTAGACTGAAGGAGCATAAATACACATGAGAACTAAATATACTTGGTTTCTCTCTAGAGGATAGCATTGGAAGGTCTACGGATCACAGTGCAGGAATACATGCATTTAACTTCCTGATGCATTTAACTCCATTTCGATGGGGTTATGTAGATGGGGTTATATCTTGGTTATGCAAAACAATGTCACTATTTGGGAGTGGTTTATATTAACCAATTCAGGAGATGATGGGGTATAAGTTTAGCAACTTAATTTAAAATAATTTAGGAATAGTAAACAGAAAGTTCTTGGATTATTCCTTTTAAGAGAACTTTTAAGTTTTTGTAAGTTTTAAAATTTTTCTAAAATTAAAATGTAAACATATTCTTAAAAAAGTACAGGTCAAACTGGAAAAATATGAGCAAGATTGTGGATTATATCAATATCCTATCCAGAAGGTAATGTGGTACCATAGTTTTGCAAAATATTACCATGAAAGGACATTTGTTAAATGGTATATAGAAATTTTATCTCACTTTGTTCAACTTCATGGAGTCTACAATCATTTCAAAGAGATTTTAATTATCAAAAATAAAAAGCACAAGAGAATTAGTATTTACTGAGCACAGCTTCTCAGTGAATCCTTTCAGCCTCCATGACATTTGTATTCAGTGTATAGATTTGAAAAACACAGAGAAAAAAAAAAAACACAGAGAGTTTAAGTAAAATGCCTAAAATCTGATTGCTAGTAAGTAGATGAAATAGAATTGGATTTAAAGAATAATTTTTATATAAATAGAGGAAGTATTATTTTAAAATTCTTGAAGAAAGATTCTAATGCAGTTTTTGCAATAGAAATTAATGCATTCATAATTTTTATCAAAGTAAAATTTAAAATAATAGGTATTAAATTCTCTGTTCAGGCTATAGAGGTAATTTTGACTATTAAGTTTATATGGAACAAAAATTTAAACATAAACTTAATAATAATAACATTTTTAAAATTGGCTTTGAAAAGAGTCTCAGTATCTAAAAGTGTAGAAGGATTTGTCACAAAAATTAAATATGAAATCACTTGAGAAGAATATCCAAACAAGATGTAGGGAACAAATGGATTGATTACTCACAGAAGAGACCCTGTCCTCTAATATTGGCCTGTGGTAGAGACACACCACATGTTTTGTAAGGGAAAATAGATGCTTCCATAAGAAATGAGAACTTATTACTGGTTATTTGTTCTCTGTAAAAAAGGGTTCATGTGTTCAAAGAAACACAGTATCATGGCATATACAGTTACTATAATGGGTAGAAATATATTCCTACATAGAAGCAAATTCGGTAATTATAAATACAATCTTAAAAATGTAAATTCAAAATATTAGGTATTGTTCCTGATCGTATTGTATTTATTCTTCACATTTTTATCTTAGATTCCAATAAAGGTTAAAAGGAAGGCTGTGGCATCTGAGTCTATCCCCAAACAGTTCAAGAACTGTCAGCTGTGGTGATTGACACTGAAGTAAAGTTTAGAATACTATCCACTAAAACTATGTTTCCAAGATAAACAACTATAATCATAATAGCTAATACTTGCTGACCATCTGTTGCTTGTCTAAAGTTGTCAACTACCTAGTAGCTGCACAGAGAGTTGAACGCAGCCTTACTTCACAGGAAAGGCCATATTCTAGGTAATTCATCCTTTGTGAACAGGCTAGAACAACTTCAGACTTCAAAAGGTGCTTACAAACTTCAGAAATTGTGAATGATTTTGCAAAGGATGCTCTATTATTTAAACTGAATGTATAAATTGAGCATGCTGACAACCTTAACAAAGTTTATATATATTTACAATGCTATTTAAAATATTTTATATGTTTTATAGACTACAGAACAAATAATTTTTTTCAAAGAATTATAGTTAAGATTTCCATATGTTCTTTCATCTGTATGGAGATAAAGGGTCTACATCTTCATATTAGCATCTAGACCTCCTGTGAGCCTGATTAAGTGAGAGGTTTAAACCAGTGTCCTATTCTTGGTCTTTTAAAACACAGAGAGCTTAAAAACCATAGTTAGTGCCTTTAAGAATTACTATCTAATGCACTTCAATAATGTTCACGTAAATGAATAACACAGTTTAGGTCAAAATTTTTAAAAATATTAAGTGTGCTTAAAATACATTTCCCCCTAATCTGCTATGATTATTAATGCCTTTTTTCCCCATTATTTTTTATTTTTTTGTAATTTAAATTGATTTTGCACAATATAATTCAGTAACAAAAAAATTAGATAAAGGTTACGGAAATGTAGGGACATGCAGAGAATAGAGATATGGCCAAGTGATATATGATTCTCTTTTTAATCTTGCAGCAATTTCAAGTATAGCATGTTTTTTATTTTAAAGAGAATAATAATAAAGAACAATAGTAAAATACTAACAACATAGACAAAAACAAAGCAAAGACAATAAAAATGCTACACAGTTTCAGAACAAAATGATAGGAATTAAGAGTGGTTATTATACTACATATTATTATCTTCAATGAAGTTGCACAGATTTCAAGATGTAAGAATGCAAGATTGATCAAAACAAGTAAAGAGAATAAAAAATAAAACCAGAAAATCAGAAATGATACAGTTTCACAAGACAAGGTGGTAGGAATTCACCAATGGTTGTTATATTGTATATTGTTGTCTTCAAATTAGTAGTTTGGATTACCATATATAAGCATTTTTTAAAGGGAAAAGAACAAAAACAAAATAACAAAAACAAAGAGATAAATGAAACAATACAGAAACAATAAGAACTATACAAAATTTCTAAACAAGATGATAGGAGATTAACAATAGTTGTTGTATTACTGTATTACATATTATTATCTTCAAAGTAGTTGCTCAGATAACCAGATAGAGGCATGTAAGATTAATCAAATAGTTAAACTTTAACTGTTTCAATAAACCAATAGATATTAGTAGTACAATTATCTTAGCTCTTATATGTGTATATGTATACACACATGTAATATATATATGTACACATACTTTTTCTTTCTTTCTTTTTCTTTCTTTCCTTTCTTTCTTTCTTTCTTTCTTTCTTTCTTTCTTTCTTTCTTTCTTTCTTTCTTTCTTTCTTTCTTTCTTTCTTTCTTTCTCTTCTCCTTTCCCTCATTCCAGTTGTCTTTCCTCATTCTTAAGTAAAACTAGCTCTTCCCAACCAGTTCTTTAGGGGTCCTCCATGATTTTATGGCATTTGTCCCTGGCTCCTCATCTAGGAGGTACCTTAAAGTACCTTAAAGCAGCCTACGAGTCCATCATCCATTGAATGGAGTGGGAAAATGTGTTATTTATATACAATGGAGCACTACTCCACCATGAAGACAGTGTTTGTAGGAAGACAGTTGCACCTTGAGGCCATAAAGTTCAGTGAAATAGACCAGATGCACAAAGTTAAGTATCACATGGTTTCTTTTAAACACAAAACTTAAATTGTAAATAAAGGCCCAAATAAAAGATAGATAATAGGAAGTAGCAATATAGTAGCAGTATCTTTTCAAATTGGAAGGAGATCAAGACACAGAGAGAAGAGAAGGGAGGGGAGTGAAACTGGATGAGAAGAATGGGGAAGTGCCGTGTACATGTAGTCACTGCACGCTGCAAACACCCACTCGCAGAAGAGAAAAACTTAAGAAAAATATGGAGTTAAGTATATATTTTATGTGGAAAATGAAAATGTCATGAATTTCATAGTTAGTTCCACAAATACTTTAAACGTTTCTCTTACTGCTCTCCTCACTTGTATATCTTACAAGTATCTTTTATCATACTCCCTTCTTTTAAAAATCTTAATAAACTTGACGATCATTACAAAATTTTTGTGTTCAAGGAGGACAAGGGAAAAAGGAAGCTACTTGGGAAAAAGTAGAGATGTGGCTAATTAATGAGAGTCTTATTATGCAAATGTGGGATGTAAGTTTTTGGCTGGACAGTGGTGACTATATTTTTCTACTTTGCAGAGCTAAGGTGACATAGACTCACCCTGCACGAAGGCACTGCTCTGCCCTACCTCTGCGCACTGGCAGGTTGTCAGGCAGGAAGCGGGGTCAGTGTCTGCAGCTGTGTGCTGTGTGTTTGTCACTTTTCCTCTGCGACTGTGGCCTCTTTCACTAAGGTGCACTTAGAAAAGCCAATTTCCTGGTACTAAGCAGTACTAAGAAACAAGGGCCTGGGTTTGTTGGTTCTCACTTAACAACAAAAATCAGCGATACATGTGCAGGCAACGCATTGTATCACCGGTGTAAGAACCCGAGCGTGGGAATATAAACTAAGAGTCATGAAGGAAATCTGTTCAAAAACAAAGAACAGATGGGACGAGGGAAAGGAGAAAAGAAAGAGACAAAAACGTATGTATGTATATATGAATATACATATGTGCAGGAGGGCTAACATGGTTTTACTGTTGTATTATATCACTTAATGCTAAGGAATAATTGATGACGGGTTATTTGATCAATACTGTATGTCTGTATGTGTTATCCTGAACACACACTTCGAAGATATCAATATGCAAAGCAGCAACTATTGGTGGTTTTTTGTTGTTGTTGTTGTTGTTGTTGTTGTTGTTTGCCTGTTTTGTTTTCTGTCTTTGGATTTTTGGTTTTTGTGTTTTTCTGTTGTTGAGAGGATTAATTGTCTGACCAATTTTGCATGTCTGTATATGGGTTCATATATTTACACTTCAAAGATATCTATGGATAAAGCAATAACCACTGTTGAGACCATATCACCGTGTCTATAGATCAGTTGTGAATGTACTATTTTTTATGCTAATTGGTGTCTGTTTGTTAATATGTTTTTGTACTTTTATTTAAAAAAAAAAAAGAACCTTAAGAAAAAGGCTCAGTATAATTCTAGGTATTTCCACAGTTAGTTTGGCTAACATTTGGTGACCAGGTGGGTTTGGGGGGCACAAGCCCAACTGCAAACAAAGCTGTATTGGTTGGGGCATCCCCTTGGACATGCTTTGGGTCCTCCTATGGTTTAGAGAAGGTTCATCAACAGGAAAGTAGATGTGCGTAAGTCTTGCTGAGGCAAGGGAACAGCACTGCTGAGGATGGCCAGATGGCGCCGCGAGTCTGGTGGTAAGAGAAGAGTTTTCCATAGTGAGTGTTATCAATAATTTTAGCAACTACAAAATTCAGTGGGGGAAAGTGCTGCACTGTGTCTTACGATCTGGTGTGGGTTTTAGCTGGGGCTGTCATGAACATGGACGGTGTTCCTGCTCTAAACAGTGGCCTCATTCGCAGAGAAATAGATAAAAATCGACATGGAGCTGATTCTCGGGTCCTTAAGGGGGGCCCACAGTAACACAAGCTTTCTTTTTCTTTTGATAAGACTTATGCCTTAGAAGTTTAATTAACCACTGCAGTGGTCACAAACCTTACATTACATGGAAAACGTGTCAAAGTGAAAAACAAGGGCATTTGCCTCTTTTACATGTCTATTTCAATTTCTGCTAGTATATATTATATATATATATATGTATGTATATATATGTATATGTATATATATATATGTGTATATATATATTTTGTGCATTGAAACATACTCCTTTTACATTTTAAAAATTCATTTTAAAACTGATACATAAAAACAAAAATTGCACATGTCCATGAGCTAACGCTAATACATGCAAGCACTTACAATTTTCACACCAAGTTAACATATCTACCACCTCAAATATTTATTACTACTTTATGACGAACACATTAAAATCCTCTCTTCTACCTTTAAAAAATACTGTGTGTACATTATCCTTATATAGAGCACATGTTAGTCAACTTACTATGCAGTAGTACACCTGCATTTTTATTCTACAACACTACAACTTACCTATTGAGAAATGTATGCTCTTAATTTGATTGTTTTGTACAATATTTCTGCTTTTGTGTGCTAAAAACTGGTGATACTATAAAAGACTTTGTAGTAAATATTAATGCTATAATAGTACTAATGTGGTTTGATTCTCAACAGTGTTGTAACATTTGTCCAGGTTTTTCTCAAGAAGAGATGAGTCAGTACATAATACCATAAGTTTGCACAACATTACATATAATTTAAATTTACTTTTGAAGACTTAGCTGCAATATAAAATGATAACAAACATATTTTTGTTTCTGTGCATGACTTTAGCATAGACTGTGATTTCTATTTCCTTATAGGTAAGGTTTTTATAAAAAGTTACAATAATTATTTATTTGGTAGATTATGACTGGTAACTATATTTGTGTGTGTGCCTGGGTATGTATGAATAGGATCAAGTTTTTATCAATTATATTACCACATCTTATCATTTATGTCCTTATAACTTATAAAAATATTTATATTTTTATAATTTTTATAATACTTAAATATTCACTGGCCATTTTTCCTTTGATTTATTTCTGTAATACTACACTCATTTTCCTGCTAACACTGTCCTTTACTAAAATAGAATTACCTGCAGCTCCATATTGCATTAAGAAAGTAATCTATGTAGTAGAAGCAAATGAAAGAAACATTTTCCCTCCTTAGTTGTAAAATATACTCAAGTCGTTAGAATTAATTTACAATTTTAAAGGACTATTTTTTGTCTGTTGAAAATGAATAAAATTATTTCACCTTAAAATTTAAAAACAGATACTTCTACAATGCATACATAATTTTTACTGATTCCTGATAACTCTTTTATTTTGCTTTCATCATAATACATCTTTTAAGAAGATGTATTATATTAATAATTTATTATATTAGATCATTTTAATTTATTAATTTTTCAATGTACAATTTTTAAAGTCTGAAGGATTATAATTCTTTCATGATTCATCAAGCAAGACCATTATACAATGAACACTAGCAAGCAGAATAGTATGTATCTACCTACCTATCTATCATCCATCATTTATCTGTATAAGGGGAATAACTTTCTAATGTCTACCTTTGTGCTTTTTTATGTATTCACTTGTTTTAGATCATGTGAAGCAGTTATTAAACTGTATATTCATAAGGTGCAACAGGAGTTTTGAATTCACTTTCTCTTTCTTTCTTTTCCTTCCCTCATCCCAGTCATTCCTTCCCTTTGAAAAATTTCTTTCCCTTTCACAATATCTATGGTACCTTTGGGTTTTATTTATTTTTTCAGGTTCTCACACTACGGAGACAATATGATGTTTACACATGTGGGTCTGTTTTATTTCACATATGAGTATGGTCTCTGGTTGCATCTGTTTACCTATAAAAGTCTCAGGTTTTTCTTTTGTATAGCTGAGTCATACTCCATTGTATAAAAATACCATATATTCTTTATCCATTCCTCCACTGATGGGCATTTGGGTTGTTTCCAAGATTTATCTATGACAGATTGCATGGCAATAAGCATGGGTGCACACATACTGCTGTGGTATGATGTTTACAATTTTTCTGCAAAAGTACCCAGAGGGAATGGTTATCGTAAAAAAATCAACCAATGACAAATTCTGGTGGGGCTGTAGGGAAAAAGGAACCCTTTTCCAGTCTTGGTGGGAATGAAGACTGGTACAACCACTGTGGAAATCAGTATAGAGAGTCCTCACAAAACTAGGAGTAGAGATCCCACTTAACCTGCCTAGCTGGTTCTTATGTAAACTAAAATATGAAAATCACTGTGGTTTTCCTTTTCTAATCTAAGAAAGAACAATAATGAAAGTTGTGTTGCTACATTTAAAAGGCACTTTAGGGCTGGAGGTATAGCTCAGTGGTGTAAGTGCTTGCTCGCTAAGCACTAAGGCCCTGAGTTCGATCCCCGGTCCTGGAAAAAAAAAAAAAAAAAGGAACGGATGTTTCCTTCTTTCGTTTAAAAAAATAAATAAATAAAATAAAAATAAAAGGCACTTTAAAAATTAACAATATTTAAGGACATAATTACTTTTCCACATCAGTCCCTGGAAATTTTTAAATATCCCTGAAGATATTTTAAATAAAGAAACTAAGTGTATTCATCTTCAAAAACTGCAAGGGAATATTTTCTACATACGTGATACTTAAGTTTCCTTAATTTCCATTTCTTGAAGGGCAGCACACACTTGATCTTAACTAAAAGGCCAAGAAGTGATAAAGGATAGCAAAGATACCAAATACAACTTTGTGAATTTTTGTGATAGGGACGTACCATGTAACAAGGACACATATTAAGAGAACATCATTGGAAAGCTTTTCCTCAGTACCCGCCACTACCATCTCCCTGAGTCACAACCGCTCAGGTAGTGTTCTCATTCACACTTCTGCAAACACGCAATGGCACAGATTACTGTAAGCTAATTTTAAACATTGCATACATATATGCCTTGCCTTTTCTGGCTTATTTTCTTCAACATTATGTTTCTGATACCCATCCATGCTGTTGATTCTTACTGTTTTATTCTCACAGTTGTATGACATTCCATTTTATGAATGCTCTACACCATGAGTAGAGATATTGGACCCAGGTAAAAGTATGCGCGTTCTCAAATTTACTCAATGATGTGCTGATAATGTTTAACAATTTGCTCTGTGTAGGGAAAAAACCCTGTGATTTATAGCATATATCATTTTTTATTGTAGCTATTTCTACCTTTGCAAATTTCAAGCACCCAGTGGTGGATCTCACAGGCTGGTTGACAGCTTCAGCGACACTGTAATAGATACTGCAACACAGATTTCCAGAGTTTTACATGCTCACCAGCTGTGTGAGGGTTCTTACCGCTCCAAGTGTGTCAGGGATTTTTCTTGCTGGTGGTGAGTGTTCCTGTTGTAGCAATTCAGGCAGGGATGTGGTGATATCGATTATGGTTTTTAATTGCATTTCCCTGAGGACTAATGGTGCACATACATCTTTTTATGTATTTGTTGGTCATTTAAATATCCTCTCGTATGATGTGCGTTAAGGCTACTATCTGATTTACCTATTAAGTTGTCTGCTTTTCTCACACGTTCTCTTTTTTTCTTATTCTGGGTTATTAAAATGCAACTTAACTGAAATGAGTTTCTCTCTTATTCATCATAAGCATTGCATAGTTAGATATCTGTTGAGGAATCTTGGGTAAGACTTAGTCTGCAAACTGATAGCCTGAATCTTTTCAGTAGCAACCCCCTGATCTTTAAAAGCATAAAATAGGATTTAACACTTTTCACTTAAAAACCTCCTAATAACCATTGTGTGGAGTTAGAATAAAAACATCCTTTGCTATAGTCTCAAATTCCCTACAAGATCTACCATGCCACTAGTTACCTGACACCCTTCTACTGTCACTTCCCTCACTGCCTGCTGTCTTTACCTCAGGCTCACCTCGCTCCTGCCTCAGGGACTCTGAATTTACTCCTGTCTGTGGCTGCAAGGGTCTTTCCTGAGCTTGGCACATGGTTGTTTGTTTGCTTCTCTGCATTCTGTTCTACATCAAAACGTCTTCAGGGAGATCTTTCCTGACACCCTGGCACTTCTTTAAAACTCTGATTACCTGCTTTAATCACATTGTAACAATTATCAACAAGAAAACAATCACATATCTTTCTTTACATGTCTGTTTTCTATCTCTTAACTTTAAAATATGTGCTGCAATAAAGACACTTAATCTCTTTAATTTCACCCTGCATATAACATTTAGAGCATAGGCAGACACATTTATTAGAATTATTGAATGTACAAACAAAATATTTTCTAAAATTTTGATTTCTTCATAAACCTATCTCCTAGAAAATTGCTAACAATTGCTATGACCATTGGGTTCTTAACAAGCTTATTTTTAACATGAGAGACTGTCCTCATTTTAGAAGAGGGACTTGTGATAAGAACATGTAACCTGAGTTCTACCCTGTGTTTAAATTTTGAAGTGCACAATATATTATTTGAATCATAGATGTGGTGTTACACAGAAGATATCTACAGAATATTCTATTTCACTGAGCTGAAACTTTATATTCAATGATTAGCAATTCTTCATTTTCCTTTTTTCTGGCCCACACCCGAAAGCTACAATTCTCCTCTTTGGTTTTATTAATGTAACTCTTTAGGGTTCATGCTGTAATCACAATCATGTAATATCCATCTGTATATGTGACAGACACCTAATTCAATGGGAGCTGTGCAATGTCTCTCTGTCAGTGACATCTATTTTCATGTAATGTTCCCAAAGTTTACCCATGTTCATCCATGTTGCAGAATTGCTTTCTTCTTAGAGGCTGAACAATCGCTCATTGTAGGTCAATGCTACGTTTTCTTTATCCATTAGTTTGTTGATGCACTTTGAGTTGTTTCTGCATCTTGGCCTTTCTGAATGCAGTGAATATATATTTTTGAAATCTTTATTTCAGTTTCAGCAATGAAAATAAACAACAGAGACTACACCAACTTAAAAAATTATTGTACATCGAAGTAAAGGATCAAATGAGTGAAGCAAATGCCCCCAAAATGGAATAAAACTTTTGTAAATCTTGTATCTCATATAGTTTAATCTTTAAGACATATAAAGACCATCTATAGCTTACCAGTAGAAACAAATAATGGCCCATTCAAAACTGTGTTAAGGACTTGAATGAAACTATCATTTGAACTAATAAAAAGTAAACTATGACAGGGGAGGGGGAGGAAGAAAGGGGAAAAGAAAAAGATTGTACACAAGATAGTTATGTAGCTGGTTTCTTTTAGTTCATTGAAAAGACAAAGTTTTGTGCTAGTATTGTTTGAAGATACTATGCCTGTATTTTATACTCTGAGTAATTACTATGAAGACAGCAATATGCAAAATATTAATATTGTAACTCTCCTACTAACCTGTTTTGAAACTCTGTTTTATTGCTTTTTTTTTTCTCTTTACAATAAAAACATAACATGGCAGGTGCAGAAACCTAAGGATGCTACTAAATCTAAAACCAGATAAACCCTTTAATTATTATGCTGCTTTAGTCAAAAGGCTAGGATGGAAAATTGGGAGCAAATAGAGCCAGAGAGAAATAAGACACAGAAAAAGTGAGTTAAGAGTGTCAAAGCAAAATCAGACATTTGTACACAGAAAATAAACATGTATCTCACATGAGTCTTATAATAAAGCCTTTTAACTGCCAAAAAGTAACCAATAGAATAGGGGACTGTTGCACGACCCAACAACCTCACATCTAGGTAATTACCCAAAAGAACTGAAATCTGCCTTATCTTTAATTCACTATTATAAAAATATTTGTCCCTTTTAATATTTAAAGTAGCTACAGATCTTTATACTTCCTTGAGATGCATAGTTTGGGTGGTTGGACCTTCAGCAAGAGTAGAGAAGACAATACAAAGGTAAAGTGGCCACAGGGCTACATACCAAACATTCCTCTAGGTCCAGGGATCCCACAGTGAACAGAACCAGAGAGCAGAAACTGGAAGTTAAGGACCAGGACAAGCTTCGTAAAACAGGATATGGGGAATCAAATGAAGATGGGGAGTAAACAAAAAATGGTAAGGAAAGTGAGAGGCATGGAGAGTTTACCCAGCAAACCCAGGGAAATTCCTAGGAATGCTATTTTGTTATGATGGAGGATTGTTGGTGCCACCTTCGTAGCTCCTGAGCCTAACCTGTGTAAGGTTTTCAGTCATGCTGCCTCTCTTCTACTGGCAATGGAGAGTTCTGATCTTCTTGTGGTGACAGTGGTGAGAACTACAGAGGATTTATTTATTGCGTGGTCATGCTTTCTCAGGTTTTTCTCTTCAGAACTTGCAAATTTGTAAGTACTCAGCTGGTCATGTTGTGGCAAGACTTCAGTACTGCTTGGATGACAGGTTTGTAGCCCATTCTCCAGAGACTCTTGGTGTGACATGATGCATTTAGGCTGAAAGAGATCAGTACAAAACAAAAGATGGGATAATTATAGAGTTGAGGAATCTGAGATGGAATGTAGATGGTTTGCTGATGACCATTGTACAAATTTCAGTGAAGTGGATGGAGGAAACATTACAGCAGGGACAGGCTTGCCTCTTGGTGTTTGAATGTTCCCTGGGAGCTTTGTGTGGCGAATGGTTTTTACTTTGTTTTGACCTGTGAGAAAGCGATCAGGACAACTCACTTAGCATGGACCAGAAGATGGCGCATACCTGCTGTTTCCTTACATAGTCCAGACTCTGCAGTCACATTAAAAGGACTCAGAAGCTCAAGGACTATACAGATGTTTAGAGACACAGCAGTTTGCTTTTTCCTCAGCAAGGTTAGTCCCAGCATTTTACCCTGCTCATCATGCAGAAAGTATACTACAGAGTCATTTCAGATACAATGTCTTCTTTCCTTAATTATATATTCATGAAAGCGAAGCTTGCATCAGTAACATCATTCCTGCTCCTTTACGGCATTCTGTTCCTCCCTGTCACTGGCTCCTCCCTCCTCTCATCTCTCTGTGGTGCACTCTGCCCATCCCTTCCACTCACGGCACCCCCTGCCCCACCATGCTGCATTATGCCTACGCTTTGCCAAAGCTGCCGGGAAAGCTTAGTGCTGGACAGCCTGCCAGTCAGACTCAGGCTGCTGCTGTCAGACAATAGATGACTTTCAACCCAAAATTCCTGGGGCTCAGAGGAAAAATACAGTGACTATTTGCATATTAATATTTTGGTTTTCTCATTTCTTTGCTATTGTGAGTGTAAGACTGTACATACCAGTGGGAATTAGAAGGTAAGCCAGAAAGCAGGGAAAACAGAACATTCTTGTCACAAAGTATGTGCTACCCTAAAAGTTCAGGGAGCAGTGGACGGGCCTCGTTGGTTTGTCTATTTGCTATAGGATGCCAGAAATTTTATTCAGGGTTCACTTGAAGTGTTTAGTCATCATAGGACAAGGAGAGCTGAAATGATGACTCTTGAGCTCCAGTTTGAAAACTTCTGACAATGTTCCTGGAACCCTGGAGTCATGTCCAACAGGAATAAAGAAGAAAATTGAAGCTGGAGGAGGTAGGGAACAAGCGAACTTGTTTAAAAGGTATAAAGGCAAGGACATAAAGCTCCTGCTAGCCAGGAGGGGGCTCTGAGTAATACACCCAGAAATGTTCTTAGTAACTGAGCTTTTAAGGAATTGAGATGGGAGCACTGGGCACTGTATAACAACTGTAATCTCCACCATTTAGAAGATCATCTGTTTCCTTAGGCTGTCAGCGTATCCGGTGTTCCCATTGTCTGTGTACCTTGAGCCGGTGATGTGCCTGATCATGCCCTGGGGAGGTGCCAGAGAGCTGAAGGGGACCTGGTGTAGGTTTTGTAAGATCCCTGGAGGGTGATGACTTAGCAGATTCCATTTTGTCTTCCTGATTCCATTTTAGAGCTGCTGTCTTTACTGTGTAAGAGAATTTTGACTCCTGTCTCACTGATTCCTATTATAACATGGAAAAATCTCAAAATGTAGGATACAAACTGAGAGCTGAACTTAGGTGCTATATGACACAAAAAGCTTTCATTCCAGAGTATTTCTGAAGCAATTTTGGGAAGGAAATAATCTTTGCGAGAATGACCCTATTCACATGAAGAATCTCACCATCTTGGGGTAGTGCCTCCTCTATGAAGGCACTACCTTTATGTAGGCATAAAGATTATTAGGTAGAGAAAAACACAGATGAACAGACACAGAATCAAAAATGGAGTAAAAAAATGGCTTCTAGATTCCTAGTTTAGTTTTTTTTTTTTTTTTTTGGCGGTACTGGGGATCGAACTCAGGACTCTGTGCTTGCTAGGCAAGCACTTATTCCACTGAGCTATATCCCCAGCCCTAGTTTAGTTCTTGACAGTAGCATGCAATGTGGCCGTTAAAAAACAAAATACTCAGGAAATATCATTTGTACAACTCCAACTTTACAGAACATAATTTTCTTGAAAGCAATTTAGTTATAGGCAAGCTGGTCAGCAATGTATTTTGGTAAAATGACAATGAGATTTAAATGAAAATATCCAGACCTTGTTTCTTCCGATATGTATTGGCCATTTTTTGTATAGTCTGGGGGACATTTTTGCAGACTCTCAAACATTATCCTTTCAAAATTGTGTTTCATTAGTACATGCTTGCAGTACACGCAGTGCGCATTCATCTTAGGAGGAGGCACGAGGCACATGTCTCGATGCTGTTTTCATTTTCCAGACGTCTCTTCCCAGATGACCTCTCTCCCTCTGTCATTTGATCTCCTTTTCACATTTTCATCATTATTGTTATTATTATGTTGTTAAAGTTCGTTTGCAACATATAATATTTTCATTCCCTGTACATTTCTGATACATTTTTAATACATATTGAAATGATTCTTGTGACACTTTTAGCATAAGAAGATGTTGGAATGAAATAAATGTGGAACATTTGGAAAATTGCCTAGACGAATTTGGTAGCTTATAAAATAATGATGGCATCCTATTTCTGCAGAGCAAATATTTATATCATGTGTAGAAAACTTACTATATATTTTGGAAAATGATTTATATAGGTCACTTAAAAAAGGTTAGTAGATGATTTGGATGAGTAAACTTTCATTATTTTTATGATCCAATTTTAATTAATTTTATTTTTCTATTTTTAAGATAAAATGTCCTTTAACATGGAAAAATAGAAAGAGAAGGAAATTATACATTAAATAAATATAAATTTGCAATTTTAGAAGTGGAATTTTTGCACGTTAAAATGTTACTTCAAACACAACTCTGTTAATCTATGTTTTCAGTTTGGTACAAGGGAAAAATGAAACAAAAATTATTTCAAAACTCAGCCACTTTCTATAAACAATTGGGTAATACTAATAGTCTATTAAAAAATGTAAAAGAGTGGGCTTAATTCGGTAAGAATAAATTATAAATACACACTAGAAATGGGCATTTAATGTTGGAATAATTGGCTGATAATTAACATTGAAACTAGAACAAAGAGTATATCTTGAAAATTCTAGTTAGGAAAAAATTCAAACTCCATTCCTCAAAATAGCTTACATAAACTGTGATAGATTGCAAAATAATGTTATTATTTCTATTATGACAAATTAGACACAAATATTCATATAACATACACACTTTAAAATGTTAAAATGGGCTATAGAATGTTAAAAATATGCAATAAATAGTGCTTGAAAAAGTAGGTCCTACTGACACTAATTTAACATGGTTTATACATATTAATTTTGAACAAATTATTGAGTTCATGGCAGGTTTCAGTTAACCTATGTTCAGCCAAATTTAAGCAATTTTTTTCTACTATACACGCTCTGAGTTATACCCAGAAAAACTAGAAACCTAACCCGCCCAAGGAATCTTGAGGATCTGAAAAAAGTGATCAAATATGGGAGAGGACAGCATACTTACATAGGAGCATTTGCCAAGGGGACATAGTGGAAACACGTAAGTGTGCATAAATTTAGGGAGAAAGTGAGTAATTTCTGGGACTATGAGTTTCTTTGATTCTGCTAATTCAAGAGTATGTTTTGGGAAGTCTTGGCAGTATTTGTTTTTTATTCTGTGAAATTAGAACTTCTAAGCACCTTCTGTTGTATCTGCTCACTCATGTACAAAGAGGCACATATACAAATACCCACTCTAAGATGGTTTAAAATATCCACTTAGAAAGATGTAAATGTAATATATTTACATCACTATGGCAATTGAATGAAAAAATCTTAACATACAAACTTGGAAACATCTTTAAGGCTTACCAGTATAAGAAAATAATTTTGCAAAAATATTTATAGAATATACCCTTTCCATTAAAATAAAACTATATTCTCTGTGTCCTAACTTCATATCCATTTATATAGGTATTTAAGTAAAAGCATCAAAATGTTCTAAAAGTTAAGAAGCACATTCCTTTCAGGCCTTTGTGGAATAAAATGTGATTAGGCTGCAAGATTTGTTCTTCTGCTCAATGTCCTGTATGTGGTTCTGTAATATTGACAACATGTGCTACATGTAAATATGCTCGTGCTACTAATAGATGCGTAAATACAGAAGAAGCTTGAATGACATCAACTAAATAAGAAAAGAAATAGAAGAATATTTAATATTGTAAATATTTTAAATGACATCTAAATTAGATTCCGAAGTGTTAACTACACTGCAAAGTGTTTTTTCTCCCATGGAAAGAAAGGAGAAAGTGAGAAAACATTACTGAAGCTCTGTGACATGCTAAAGGGTTACAAAGTGTTGCTCCTCCGACAGCTAGAGCCGGAATTAGAATTTCTGAACTATTCGAATTGAGTTTGGTTAGATATTGTCAAAGTGCCCTCATGTTTTCAACATACTTTGAAACACATGGAATTTTCACTAAGAAAAAGAATCCCATAAATATTTCCTTTGTAATACTTTCCCTAGATAACCATAGCTAATGAGTTACAGCACAATGTTTAGCTAGTTGGAGTTTTCTTTCAAAGACATTTAAGTATCTCAGGTTGACAAAGTCTCATCTACATATGCAAGATGGATTAGGTAATTATTCAATAAATCAGAGTGAAAAACCTATTAGAGAGCAAAGATAAGGGTGAGAACTGTTTCTGTTTCTAAGACTGAGGGCATAAATCAGTTACTACCTTTTTAATTTTGTTAATACAGAGATGATCAAACAAATAGTTTTCCTAAGGGGTCAGTGTTTTGCATATGTGAGACTTGCAAAGACTACTCCTTAAAAAGAAAAGAAAAAAGTTCAATTTGATGTAGAAATGCATTCAATATATTTTATGTTGATCTAAAAGACTAGATCATTTTTCTATGGTGTCCAGAATGCATAAAGTTGTACATATAAGAGAATAAACAATTCAATAGAAAAAATATGCAAAAGTGTGGACAGGCAATTTACAAAGGTCAAATCATTAATAGCAAATATATTCATAAAATCTTAAATCTCAAATATCAGAGGAATAAATGTATAATCATAGTAATTTAACACCAGCAAACTGGGGAAATATTTTAAATCTAATAGTACAAGTGTTCACAAGATTGGGGTGGTTATTAATGGACTGGGGATATATTTGGCTTTATCTAATAAATGTAAATATGCACATTACCTATAAATGCAGCACTTCCATTTCATAGATTATAATGTAAAGAAATTCTTGCCTATATGTATCAGAGGATATATACTATAAATAAAACTGTATAATATATTATATAATGTGTATATATATATATATATATGTATATATATATTTTATATGTTTGTTTTACAAAAAAAATCTGGAAATAAATCAGTCTTCTAAGACCAGAATGAACAAATTAGAATCACACAGTTAAATTTGTATGTATCTCAAAGGTCTTAATATTGATCAATAAAAGAAAATCCTGCGCATATGCTCATATGCACAGTAACATTTATGACTATAGAATTCAAAATTAATTATATCAAATAGCAATTATCATGGAAAATTAATATTTTTATATAACTATAAACTCAACATAGAATGTGAAACACATTGATAATGGACATTGGTGGCTAACTATATATTTGTTTTATTATTTTAGTTATATTTATATGTAAATTTGATACATCTTTTAAAATAACTGTGAAATCTGAGAAGAATTCCTCCTTTCTGTGTCTAAAAGTATCATCTCATCTATATGAAGATATCAAATATAGATTTACACAGTTTTGGTTAAATTATTGAAAAACTTGTAGCACGCTTTCATTTTTTTTATTGCTTAATGTTAAAAAATAGAAAAATGTCTGTTTACTGTTGTGTTTTATTTTAATGTCTGTGAAAAAATTTAGCCTCAAAATCAGTTAATTACTCTAACATTCATACTTGGTTTTCTTCTTTTAAAAATTTTTTCTACGAAAAACCTGAAGACAAAACTCAGTGATGCAATATGATCGTGAGAGAAGGGTGAGGCGAAGTGGGCACTGGGAACGGCTGGGCGTCTTAGGCGTGAGCAGGCCTCTGGTGCAGAGGTCGTCGTGCTGGGCATAGCGTGTCTGCAAAGTGTGTGGGGTCCAGGTGCTCCTCCTCCGAGAGGAAAAGACCAGCTGGTGAGGCCCGGGAGTCAGAGCAGAATGGCCCCCAGACTGCCAGTCAGATGGTCATGGTTCGATACAAACTGCACTGTGCTTCAGGCTGCAGCTCTGGTCAGGCCATTCCACTGCTTGTGTGTCAACTAATCCAGCCCCCCCAAAATGGACGTTCTCATTAAGAAGCAGATATAGTAACAAAGAGTAAGTAAGATCTAAAAAGTACAACAGATACTGTAAAATGGGGAGAAACTTCAAAAAGAAAGAAACTGCAATGGAAGAATGGAGACAAGGTAGGGAAATGTGAAAAGCAAAAAAAAATATATATATATATGTATATATATGGTAGTTAAGATAGTTATACTATTAATTTCTCTTAATTCATTGAAAAGAAAGATTTGCGCTAATATTGTTTGGACAATTAAATGCTGATATCTTATACTCTGAGTAACTAATATAAAGATAACAATATGCAATATATTAATCATTGTTACTCTCCTATCATCTTGTTTTGAAATTTTGTTTTTGGTTTATTTTTCTCTTTAAACAAAAAAAAAAAAGACTTGTAAAGACAAATCCTTCTTAATTAGGAGAATCAGTAGTAAAACCAATACTTTACAGGGTTGGTCACTGAGCACTCAAGAGTTTATTTTTAAATCATTTTATTTCTTCACTGTGACACCTCTGACTAGCAGTCGCTGCCTTGGCTGAATAACAAGCCATGTACTGAGCCAAAGTGAAATATGCTAATCATATCTTTACTGTTTTGTGAAGAGTTTCACAGCAGAAAAAGCTATTCTCAATGATATGAGGAATTATTGTGGGGAAACATGTTGAGCTTGTGCTAATTTTGACAGCTTTTTTTATAGCAAGCAGATAGTAGTATTGCTGAGACAGTGTCCAGGAGCTGAAAAGCATGAAAACATAAATAAACAAACAACCACCCCGAAACAGTCAGGCCAAGGCTCAAGAGAACCAAGGAATTATGAGAAAAGAGAAGAAAAACAGATAAAAATTCTCTTGTATTTTATCTGAGAAGTTCAGCATAAAATACTTTCCCTGAGATAATGAGAGAGAACTGTTTGATGGAGGCAGAAATGGTACTAAGTGCTCATTACTTTTAATGGTGCAATTTAAATACTCAAGTGTATCAATGGAAAGAAGATTTAAATAGCAAGCTTCATTGCTATTTGCTCCTAAAAGAAAATGATCCCCACAGACTGTCACATTTTGTTAAAGTCAACATGGGGATGAATAGCAAATTTGTAGTTTGAGAAGAAGATGGGCATGTGAGAAAACTGAGATGTGAACAAAAGAACGGTTGGGTTTTCTTGCATTGTTTATTGCTACTTTGGGAATTCTCTGCATCTTTGTTTTTCATGGTTGCTTAATCAATAAAAATACAGCTATTTACCTTACATGTGACCCACAGAATGGTGCTAATTCACCTAAGGCCCCTTCCTGGCTTAGCCCAGGGAGCACATCTAAGCATCTGCAACCACACTGGCAATTTTCCCAAAAGCCAAAGGCTTTAGTTATTTTCACACTCATTTACATAGACCAGCATAAATCATGCAGCCATCTGTATTCTTATGCACTCAGATTAAATAAAATAAATTTATAGTCTGGAAAGCATGCATCCTTGATATCCCCTTCACATTGATTTTTATTCTTGCCCAACAACTAGAGAACCCAGGATGCACTGAACACCGCACACTGTTTATTGAGAGCCCTGTTCATCCTCACTTGCCTTACCTCGTACCCCTGACCTTCTCTGCCCGCCCTGACTGCACTTGAACTTAGCCAAAAGGCCAAGAGGCGATTGCCCACCCTGACCTACCATTGTGAGGAGCAGGTTCTGTAGTCGGTCTCCCTGGGTTAGAATCCCCACTCTGCTGTTAGCACTTACATAATGCTGGTGAGATAACTGAATCTCTTTGCTCTTGTTCCCAACTCCTGACTTTTCTAAGGGGAATAACGTGCTCATGGAGGGTAATGTGAGCATGAAGGTTCACTACTTGGCATGCAGTCAGGACTCAGATTAGTGTCAGACATAATTATTGACATCACACAAGCCTCTTGTTATTCTGTTCCACCCTAGATGGACTCCCTCTGTACGTCAGCCCTAGATCCTTCAACTCTGATGAGTGCCAGTGTGAAGGGAAATAGGGAACTCGACCTGGGAGGCCACAGTGTTCCCCAGATGTGGGAGATAATCTGCAAGGGAATTTCAAAATATGGAAGATCTTAAGACAGCATTTGTAGCATTGCAACCATGGCAATGTCATATGAATGGCAGATGATATTTTACTAAAACTACAGTGGGAGGAAAACAAAGGGTGGAAATTAAAGACAGATGACCTCAGTGTGTGCTTGACCAGAAAGAGGGTTGCCATGGAGAAGTCCCACTGATGTTTTAGGAACCTATGAATTTTGGTAACAAGGGGCAGGTGGCAGCATTTCATAGGGAACAAGGACTTTTGATTTTGACAAAAAGCACTAGGTATTATATGAAGACAGACAGTCTGGGACATTAGGTCATTTTAGGGTATAGGGAAAAGTTACTTGACTAAAACAAATTCTTAAAATAAAGTGCATGAAAACTCCAAGGATGTCAGTTTATGTGTTTGCACTGGCCAATTAGGTGGCTGAGGAAAGAAAGCCTGATGACGATGCTCTGAGAAAAATGGCTTAGAGGTTTCCTGTAAATCAAGATTATTATCAAAAAAGATTGATCAGGCCCAAGGTAAATATGTTAATATGAGTATATCTGAGCTGTGTTTATGGGGATTTAATGACAGATAAATGCTCAGGAACTACGGACAAAATGTTTATATCTCATCTTGCCTGTCTTTGTCATCATCATCACCACCCAAAGAGATACATTTGCACACGTCACAATCCCAGGTAGGAGGGAAACTGCAAAGGAAGTAGGCCTTTGCTCCCACTTTGGCAGACTTAGAAGTTATTAACATAACGTGGTATCAGAGAGAACCCAGTCCCCATTCTTTACCTGCCATCCACCCCCAGTGCATCTAGAAAGTTATGTGATGGATTTAGGCCTTGCCCGTCTACGTACAGGTTATATTGGGGTAGTTTCTTTTAGTATGAAATTCACTAGGTGGGCCATGGGAGTTGGCTGGCATGTTTAGGGACTAATATTACAGTGAGTGCTGGCTCATGGGAGCACTTTCCTATTGACCGGAAGCACTGGAGAAGCGAGAAGGAGAACCTCTCCCAGAAGGAAAAATGATGTTTGTTGAGAGTGCTGTTAAGCCTGAGCCAGGAATGAAAACAAATGCTCAGTCTCGGATTTTGCCATTTTGGAACCTTGTAAATTCCCTTGGATTAGTTAACGGGACAAGCTGAGCCCCACACCTTTCCATCTGAGAAATGAAGATTTTAGTTTTTGTTAATTATTGTGAGATAATAACAATTTTATAACTAAATAATTAATTGGTAAAGCCATTCATGAGAAGGCTCACTTTGCATCGTGTACACCTCGGAGGCTCCCAGTTTGTAGAGCATAGACTGATAATCTGAAGATAGAGATTTCACAGCAGCAGTGAAATTGAATAGCTACCGTCACCAGGAAGGTATGACATCCCCACCTAAACAGACAGCTTCTCCAGACCCACTTTATTCTCTCAGTGGCCCTGACTGGTCAGAAGGGGGCCCTGGTGAATATGTGCACAGGTGACTGTGGCTTGGCTGAAGCTTCACCAGACTCAGAGGTCATGCATGTTGGCACTATCCTCTCACAAATTTTGTTTTTGCTTTAGAAGTTGTTTCTGAATTGAAAATTTGATGTTAAGTAATTGAAAATCAATTGTATTTCTGTTCTAGGCTAGATATGTACGGTTCATTTTCCCAAGTGCATCTGTTTCTGCTATCTGTGAATAAACACATTTTCAAGTTTTTTATTTTGTTAACCAGGCAAGGATAGAATTATAATACTATAGAGAGTTTTCCTGTAATCTTGATTTTGTCAGTTTCTCTCCCTTCCTGCCTTTTCTCTCTCTCTGTCTTCCTTGCTTTCTTCCTTGCTTTCTTTTCTTTTTATTTTTTCCTCTCTTTCTCTGTTTTGGTTTTTATTATGTGAATAACTACCAATTTATTGAACATTTTAGGGAATGTATTTTATGACTTACAATACTTAGCAAAATTTCCTTTTTATATTTCACATTATACATGTTTGTTTTTAATTATATTGGAAAATTCTGACCCATTGAATTATATATCACACTTCAGTATCAACACTGAAATGGAACCTGTGCTATTGGATCTGTGTAATTTTAAATGTCTAAGAGAACTGGTCAGTGTGGAGTTTCTGCCCAGTGAGTGCGTGCTTTGACTGTAACAATCCTTTGAAGAGTGTCTGATTTCTTTCAGGGGTGAGGCCTATCCTTTTGTCCTGACAAAACCTGACAAAACTTTTCCATTCTAGCTGCCAAAGCATGTTTGCCACTGTGGGACTTTACTTACTGTTGCTTGGAAAGCAAATTACAATTCTTAGTCAATTTCAACTTAAAAAAATAAAGTAAGCAATAAAGATAAAAAAATGCCATGTAACAGACTGAATACATTTGAAACTGAATTCTACCAGTAATTAAGTTAGGTCAGGTCTCGGCCATGGGTGAATATGGGTAAAACCAAAGTGTTCAGCCTTTTATTTTCTTACTTTCTAAGACAGACTGCTCCCTCCAAAGTAGATTCTATCTTTTTTTAAATAGATTTATGGACCCTCAGATTTCCTGTGGAATACAATGGATACTTATTTTATGAATCTGAAACATAAATCTCACTGTTTCTTTTTCTATATTTTGAGTAGATGCAGATCTTTTATAGAGTCCATATTAGTCAATGGCATATTGTGGGGACCAAATTCCCAACACCTGCCATTTAAAGGAGGAGAACTTTGTTTAGTTTGTGGATTCCATAGGTTCAGTCCGTGATTGGTCAGTTCCAAGGCAGAAATTGTATGTTAGAAAGGAAAGACGGAGAGAAACTACTTACTGCATAGCAGCCAGGTACCATACAGGAAAGGGAGGAGCTGAGGATAGGAATACACCCTTCCAGGTCACCTCCCCCCACCAGTGACCCACCTTTTCCAACCAGGCCCCACCTCATAGTAGCACATTCAGCTAGAAATGGATTAATCCATTGGTACGTATAGTGCCTCCATAATCCATTCACAAAGCTGCACCTCTGAACACATGACATTTAGATCTAAACCATAGCATAACAGAGTCTCTCTAAGCTTCCTCTATATTTCTTCTTCCCTCAGTATGTTGTCTCAGCTTGTTTTACTATACTTTTTTCTCCTTACCTAAAGAATAGAACCAGGCAGGGAGAACGATTCTGGTGTGCATAGTTTAATTATTTCTTCCTGTGATGCTCCCACATTTACAACCCTATGTCACTACTGAGGAAGTGAAGTTCAGAAGGTTGACTTCTGAATCCTAAAAAGCTAAGGAAGAAGTGAGACTCCAGAATAAGAACTATAAGTCAGGTATTGCTAGTGAAGATTGGTGAGTGGGAGAAGGAGGACAACAGTCAGGTTTCAGAAAACCTCAAACAGGACCACTGACTCAAGCTCCAGACTTACAGAAGGCAACCTCTTTACAATTGTACCTATTACATAAAGATCTTCCTGACCTCTTCTTCACTTCTTCTTTATCTAGCTGCCTGAAACCTAGGAATATACAAGTAGCTGCTATTGAAAAAAAGGGAAAGAAATGGAGGAAAGAGGTTGCTCATTTTCCTTTCCTTCACTGTATAACAAAGAATTGTCTCTGAGTAATGAGCAATGTGATATGCTAATAAAATCTTATCAGAGGACTTCTGGTAAAATGGTGACCAGGTAAGCAGCAGAGAAAGATCCCCCAGGAGGATCTCCAACCAGATACTGAAATACAGCAACATGAGAAAGACAAGAAGGAGAGAAATGGGTGCCTTGGTAACCTGGACCCAGGAAAGATATGAAATGGGAAATGAAACTCTCAGAAAGAGCAAACAAGACTTCCCCTGGAGAAAAAGCTCAGAAGGCCGCCATGGTGCAGTCAGAGGAAGAGGAGCTGGAAAAGGAAGGAGCCACCACTCCATACACACCCTCAGCCCACTCCCTCATTCTGGCACTCACAGCTTCAGCCTCAGTGGCCCCTGCTCATGGAAACACCCCCAATAGGCCAGGGGAGAGCGGAGTCCTGAGAGCTGGTGCAGGATCAGAGAGAAGAAAGCTCAGCCAGAAGAGGAAGCAGTGGAGGTCATAAGGAGTGGTCAAATCTAGTGTGAGGATGGGAGGTTACAAAGGCCATTGAAGCAGAATCCCCACTCTGCAGAAGTATTTCTAATCAGTGCCCTGAGGCAGGCTGGAGTCAAGGCAACCAGTGAGCAGCCCTCCACAC
The DNA here is from genome assembly GCA_004027595.1 of Dinomys branickii. NCBI lineage: Eukaryota > Metazoa > Chordata > Mammalia > Rodentia > Dinomyidae > Dinomys > Dinomys branickii. Next base: position 106,101 of record PVLD010002313.1, on the reverse strand, counting down.
CCAGCTCTATGCCTGCCCTGAGGATATGACCTCAGACCTCTCCACTGTGTGAGCAAATACCAGCAAAGAGTAGCAGAAAGCAATGGAAGCAACCTCAGGACCACAGTAATTCTCAGGGATTCAGTCAAAAAACAAAAGGGAGCTGGAGCACAACAGAAAGAGTGAGCTGCAGATGGAGGTGGGCTACATGGCCCCACGCCCTTCTCACTCCAACACTAAGCAGGAAGCAGGAGCTGAGTTATCAGGCTTCAGCTCCCACCCTGAACTCCCTCTCCAAGCACCTTGAGTCTTGGTGGCCCAAGCAGTCACCATGTGATCCTGACAACAACGGGCTGAGTCAATGGGCTTCAGGACTCACCCTAAACTGCTAATATGAGCACCAAGAAAGACTCCACACTGCTTGCATATATGAAAAATGCATGAACTCATAGCATCAAACTACACGAAAAGCAGCAGTCCTGGAGCCTGAGAGATAACAATATACTCTACACAGCAGACCCAAGAAAATCCTCCAATTCTTTCTGAGAACTAATAACTAAACTTAGTACACACCATGGTCTACCACGGTGAACACAGGTGGAGGAGACCTCATGCCAATTGTGCCCAGCATCATAAGTGCATGCAATGCCCAGCAAGATCAAATGATGGGATGAGGCGAAGACATGGAAATAGGGAGTAGGCTCGCCTCTCTACCTGGGAGGGCATAGTCTCCAAAGACACTAGTGGCCTATGAGGGGATACCAGGGACTTCGGTGGGGAGCTCAGAGGCCTGAGGGGGGAAGGGCCTCCCTTCGGGTTGCATAAGAGCCCTGAGGACCTAGACTGGGCCGCCCACAAAGTGGCATTGGGACAGAGTCTGGGAGTCTGTGGGGGCAGTCCTGCAGACTTGGATTGGCCTGGGAGTGCCCCCCCACCCCCAGTGTTCCTGACACTTCACCCTACCTACAGGGGCTCCCAGGGTGTGCCCAATGTTCCACCCCACTCCCAGGGCATGCCCAATGCTCCACCAGGCCCCCGGGCCATGCCAGGCACTCCGCCTGCCCCCTGGGCATGCCCAGCACTCCCCCCATCCCCCAGGATGGCCCTGAAGACTAGCCTGAGCCTGTAGACACAGACACGCTGACAGAGCCTGGTGGTTTGCTGTGTAACCCCACCTACCTGACTGGACACCCAATGGTTGTGAGGGCTTGCCAAAGGGTGGTCACCAAAGGGTGCCCATGTACTATACAGCATATTTACAAGCAGCCAAGTCTCCTCCTAAAGTAAGAGGATGAGGGAGTAAATAAATGAAAAGTGCAGTTATTACCAGTGGGAAGACCTCTGACAGGGTGGTAGAACAATGGAGGTGAAGTGGAGAAAATTGATTAATTGAATGAGCCATCATCTGTATGACTGAGTAATAAAGATAAAGATAACATTGTGTAATGCAACATCCAGTGGTAACTCCGTACTATTTTCTCTGTAATTTGGTATTTCCTTTATTGCTTTTGTGTTAACAAATGCAAAGACAGCACTATGTACAGCATCCAGTGATGGTTCCCTACTGTCTCTTCTGTAATTCTATATTCCCTTTATTGATTTTATTATAACAAATATGAAGATAACATTATATTATACAGCATCCAGTGCCATTTCCCTACTATGTTCTATATAATTTGGTATTTTCTGTATTGTTTCTGTGTTATTCTGGGTTCTTTTGTCTTAAAAATAAAATTAAAAAAATAAAGAACCAACTCTGATTCATTAAAAAAATCTTATCAGAAAAAGAAACACATGCACAAATACAAAAAGTTATGAATTATCTCATGGAGCTAAAAATTCCATTTTTAAAAACATACATTTTGTATCTAAAACCTCATCATATATCCCAGATACTCAGCTGCTGAACCTGGAGGACTACGCTCCCCAGAGCAGCCTGGACAATTTAGTAATACACTATCTCAAAAGAAAAGAATGATTAGGCTACAGATGTAGCTTGGTGGGAAAGTACCACAATAAAAGTCACTGAGGACTTTGTATTATGTAAGAAAAGTCAGAAAATAATGAGTCAGACTTTTATTAATCCAATAGGATGAAATAGAATGGCCCTTGAAAACTTAGAGTGAGAACTAAACAAGCTTGCTTTGTGATAAGTGTTTCAGATCGTGTTTGTTCAATAAATGTAGAACATATAGAGTTTGACCATCTCCACAATCTTAAATACCTAAGTTCTCTGAGAAATAGTGGAAAAAACTTACAGAAAATCCAAATTATTTGGAATAGTTTGCATTAGCAATCAAAGCCTGCCGGAGTCCAGTTCCGACCATGGGAACAGGGAGAGGGGAGTGGGAATGAACCAAAGAAAGAAGGGGTCGGGAGGGCTGGTGAAGGTAACCAGCAGTTTCGTTTACTGACCAAAGCACTTAAGTACAGGTTTGTCAAGCAGGCTGCCAGACCCTTGCCCTAGATACAGCTCCAAGGTTTCTGTTTCTGTTACAATGGTTGCTGAGGTACATAATGACCCTTTCAGGACCACTGCCTTTACAGATTACTTTCCCAAAAGTCAGCCCATTACTCTTCTTCTTACAAGGAAGTCATACCCATTGCCACGGGGAGGTTACAAGGAAGTTATACCCATTGCCGTGGGGAGGTCTTGTCCTCACCTGATCCGCTCCCCAACAAAAGCCTAGTACAGTACACTGAGGAAGGTTTATAAAAGAGATTGAAAAAAAGTATAACTCTGGACAACAGCTGTGTTCATTTTTTCTTTCATCTCATGTGGTGTCAAATTTCATCTTTTTCATGAACATTTATAAATACAAGTTTTACAAGAGCATTAGTTAATTTTGAAGATATAAAGACTCACTGCTATTTGTTATTTGACCTTTGAATGTGATGAATAGTCTCCATATTAGCTATACCTGAAAAATCCATATTGCTAAATTTACAAGGTCTTAGATTTCATTTCAACTCTTTCACTTTTTAAAGAAATTTAATGTAAACTCTACACAGAAAATGCACAGGTATCATGTGTTGTGGTAAATGCCCATGTAACCATGATCACAATAAAAATATATGATTATCTTGATACTGCATTAGTTTTGCCTGGATCTGATCTTTATTGTTTACTTTCTTCTACTGTATTTGGGGTTAGTTGCTCTTTTTATAATCCTTTAAGGTATAATTTAAATTGTTTCTTCAAACTCTTCTTTTTCAGTGGAGGTAAGTATTCACTGCTATAGACTTCCTTCTTAAGACTGCTTTTGCTGTGATGCATAAGTTTTATGTATTATATGTTCATTTTATCATTTGAAAATTTTTTAAATTTCTGATTTTTTCCTTGGTGGTTTCAGATCATGTTGTAGTTCATTCATGTTTGTGAAATTTCCCAATTTTCTCATTATTTATTACAGTGTTTAGTATCTTCATAATTTGTGAGTTTTCTAAAGTTCTTCTTGTTATTGATTTCTAGTCCCTTATCGCTGTGATTCGTAAAGATACTAGATATGCTTCCAGGCTTTTAAACTATTTTAAGACTTGTTTAGTGGCCTAACACATGCTTTATCCAGAAGAATGTTTTGTGTATGCTTCCAATGAATGGGCATTCCACAGGGCCCACAGAACATGGCTGGAGAGTTCTGTGTTTCTCTGCTCTGACCATTTGGTGTGTAGTATTGTTCAAGCCTGCTATGTCCACTTTGGAGACATAGTGGGTCTGCAGGATCTGGCCTGGTGCCAGGATTGCTGGGGAGGGCTTAGTATTAGACCCTATGGCAAAGTAAGGTGTTTGTGTCCCCAACTTCCTGCTATGGTCTCTCTCTCTCTCAGGGTTGTTCTGCTGGGTGTTGGGGAGGAGTGAGGAGGGTAATGTGTAATTGTTCTTACCTTCTAAAAGCATAAGTTCTCATTTTTTTACTCCACTCAAGTGCTATAGTCAGACACTAGGTTTCTTGGCCATTATTTTCATTTGAGGACACTTCATTTATGGATAACTTTTCAAAGCATTTTCATTTGTGGATAACTTTTCAAACTGACAACTCTGCAAAGTGATGAGCACTGGAAACTCCTGCTTTCTTGATGATATGCCTCTCTCCTAAGCTTTTATTTAAAAAAAAATCGTGCTGCTTTTCACTGAGGCTGCATGTAACACCCTTAAAACAAGAAGCAATGTGGAGGTAAACACTTCCACAATTTAAAGCATTACAAACTTACCAGTCTGTGACTGCAACTCCTTCCCAATAAGGCAGATGCCACCTGAACTGAGAGAATCACGTGGTCATCAGATGTAGGGAATGATAAGAACAATGAAGAATTACTTTAGGCATGCGTCACTGGGGATATAAGTGCCGCTCCTCCAAACAGGAAAGAGAATGAAAAAGCACTGTGGAGCATGTATTGAATTTTAGGTAAAAATAATATCCCTATTGGGTTGTAATACTAATTAGATGGTTAGAAATATTGGTGCTTAGGGGAAGCAACAGCTTTGGGTTGAAGATGCTGACCTTGACACTGACTGCAAGACATCATTTCCACAGCTGGAATTCCAGAATGGAAAGTCTCGACATTAGGAGGAAGAACTAATTTGCTCTTTATTTTGATGACCCCACATCACAGGAGTCAAAACTAGGAAAATAAAAATTTATGTCCTTATGAAGATTTATGAAAATGATTGTCATTATTAAAAAGAAAATTGGTCTTTATTTTCTTTTAAAGTAAAAACAAATGACTAAAATGATTTGAAAATAGAGGTGGAAAGTTTTCATTCTTGGGTAAAATATTGTTCAGAAACTGTAAATGTATTTATACCTATGTGACTTAGACACAGTCAGATGTCTGTACAGAATACAGTTGTGTCCTGTATAACAATGACTTATGTGTGACATGCCACACCTCTGTGATGGTCCCGTAAGGTTGTATGGCCTAACTACATCTTAACTATCTTAGCTTTCAGTACACTCTGCTGTTCAGAAAACTATAAAATCATTTCACAACACATTAATCATAATGCATTCCTATTAAGTGATGCATGACTACATTAGAAAGTATTTACCTTCATAGTCCCAACTTCTTCTAAAAGTCAATTTTACCCAGAAGTGTCAAGTAAGTACTTTTAAAGATCTGTCTGCAAGAAGCTAAGTGTTGTGTTCATTGCAATCTTTTCATGGTAGAGTTGCTTAATTAAATTATGTTTATGTTTAAATTCTGAAGTTGTTTAAAATAATAAATAAAAAAATCCTAAAGCCTATGTTTTGGTGCCTCCTTGCCTCTTTCCTTCTACAAATATGCCTGTACCTCTGTTAAATGCCTTGTACCGGGTGATATGTCTGATGAGTCCAGAACACCCATAAAAATAATGATGAGTTAGAATAGTCTTAGTTTGATTAGCTATGAATTAACAGTTATAATGCTGCAGCAGTTATAATGTTGAAAATATAAATTATCCATTTATTCTTGATTGATGATGGTTAGGTAGCAATATAGCACACATCTTAACGAATTGATAACTAATTAAATAGCACAACACTATAATTTTTAAGAAGTAAATAGTAAATGATGAAGTAAATAATGCTGTTTTACAGTTCTGAATTTCATATGGATTTCATTTCCTGAGGAATATTCATAGCAATGTAATTAATTCTGAATGTTTATATAATGTTACCATTAAGCTATATGAACTTAAAGCAGGCTCTTGGAAGGAGTAGCTAAAATACAAGCTGTTAACTATTACTTTCAGCAAGTGCACTGAAGTAATTTTTAACAAATGTTCTTTAGGTAATTCAGATTTTCAGACTTAATCATATACCTCTCCAGAGCATTTCTATGCCAACTAAATTTTGAATATAAGAAGGAAAATTGATAGGCTAGAAAATTGGTATGTTAGTATTGTCTATGCAGTGTAAGTTTAAAAAGCACTCACTGACATTTCAAAAGTTAAAGGACCATCTACTGTACATGTGTCATAGCTGAAAAGAATTTCCTGAAGATCTTGAACTCATTTAGCAGTGTTCATGCACCTTAATTACACAATTGCCTGGAGAATCCACTCTAATACATCTTCTTCATTTTGCTTTATATAAAAGAAACAAACTAATTATGGCTTTACACTGACAAAAAATACAATCTGCCCCATGTTTATTAAACTCATTCTATCATTTACACTCTGCTCCACAGACAGGCACAGCATAGAGAAGACACAACATCGTCATTACTCTGCGTGTCTTAACGGTGCCTGTCGCAGGGAGAGCCTGCCGCCGAGTCCATCTCACTGAAGCGGGGAAGGCATGCTCCTTTTCTCCCATGCTGGAAGCTGGCAGTGGCTCACTGATCAGTAAGCCATGCTTAAGAAGAGGAATTTGAGATGGGATGATTTGGACAAGGTAAAGATTTATGTGTAGTGATGGAAGGAAGGCAGAGGGAATTGTTAGTATAATGCACTTCAGCCTAGTGACAGGTGAAACATTAACATGATCTAAAACTTAGGCATCCAGGGTAGTGTATAAACAAGGGGAATGATGGATACAGGACAAAATTTTGAACGCCTGCTTCTGTAGCCGACTTTGAAGGAGCACAATTTTGCCTCTACAGAATTCTTTAATCGATCCATAAGAACTTGGTGGGTCATCCATTCAACTTAGATTTAGACAGGAATAGACAATTTGGCAGCGAGGAAGCCAGAGCAAACTACTAGAATGTGCGATAATAAAGCTTTGGTAGTATGAATTCACTCACAGGTGGTGAAATAGAGCGCAGGCATCTTAAGACGGCCCACCCAGTCTAGAGCATACCAGGAGGGTCTTGGATCAATTTGATGCTGGTTTAATGATTAATATAAAACTCAAAAGGTTCACCTTAAATCTGGTTGGGTTTACCTTAAATCTACCTTTATCTACAGATGCCTCCTCTTTACGGTCCTCTATGTGAAGCACCAATTAAAAGAGGACACAGCCCTGAAGCTACCTAGGAAGTCAGGCCTCAACTTGTGCTCCAGGTGAAAGGGAAGGGTCCTTAATAATCAAAACTCAGCTTGGAAGTTGGATCAGTACCTGGAGTAACCTGTGAGCAGAGCTGCTGTGCAAGTCATGTGCCTGAGTACTAACGATTTGCAATCTTGACAATTGCACAGCCAAAATGTTGGAGTTATTTCAATCACTCGATTACATACTACAGGATATTATGTGTAAAATTTTATTCCAGCTAGCAATAGTACTTTTAAATAGTGATTTGATTATAGATTTAGATTATAAAACTTGAAGTGAGTTGTCATTGTATAGCAGGAATATATGATATTTATTTTAGCCAGTTACATAGTTTATTTAAAATAAAACTGCTTCTGGTCACATACAATTAATTTTCATATTTTTATACATTTGTCACCAAGACAAACCAGTGCCCGATATGTGCTCACTACATTTAAATGATTGGTTTTAAATGGCTGAAGCTGCTCCTTTATAAAACTGGCTTTTTTCAGCATGTTTTCTACCTTGGAATGTGACAGGAATAAAATCGCAACTATTTCCTTTTGAAATGTGATTTTTTCTGTTTTTACTTTTAAGGTCTTTTTCCAGATGTGACACGGCAGTAATCACTTAATATGAGAACCTCTATCATGAAGTCTATTGTTCAGCATTAATATAATTGGATTTGAATTACTCTCATTGGAACTAACCTATATTGACTAACAAACAGGAACTCATTCTACATATCTGTTGGGAGATAATCCTTTACCTGTCTCTTGCCTATCTGGTGAGTTGAGCCACTGACTGCTGTTGCTCTGTGTTATTTTGTTACAGATTCTTTGAAATAGCTAACCACCTTAGAAAATAGCTCTAACTAGAGTTAAAGGCAGGTTTACTTAAATGATTCTGACAAGATGGCATCTTCCAGAACAAACAGGCAGGCAAGCTTTATAAAATATTTGCATTATAGTATAAAACATTCTTATTCCCTAAGCTATAATTCTTCTATAATACAACTTCCAGTAGATATAAACATCACCTGATTTTGAATTTTTAGGCATTAGACTTGTGGAATTTCAACTACTGCTGTTTCTTGCGGATTGGTACATTTTGTTTGATGTACAAGTATTATAACTTTTAACAAAATCCTTGTAACTATGGCAGACAAATATATTAGCTTCCAAGTAAGATATAAATATGTAAGTTAGTACCACTTAATATTCCTCATATCATAGGAAGAGACAAAGACTATGAGACCACTTTAAGAAGGAAAAGAGAAGGTGAGGTTTTGCCCTGATGCATGGTGACTTTTGCCCTTGGCATGAATGTTTTTATGTAAAGTTAAATTAATATAATTTCCTTAATTTTGTCATAATCTCTCTCTCTCTCTCTCCCTCTCTCTCTCTCTCTCTGTGAATTTATAACAGACTTCTGACAGTTGCCGTGAAGAATTGGGAGCTTAGATTTTAGAAACAACTGGCTGATTTTAACTTTGACTAGGAGAAGTAAATAGTGCTGGATGGAATGGATGTACATATCTATATCTACATACAGATGTGTGTGTATATATGCATTTCTGTCTATCTACACATCTTTTAATATTAGACCCACAGACCATTGAAAGGTATTGAAATAAGATTTGACAGTCTTATGAGCTGACTTACAAAATGATAAGTCTGTAGTCTTTGCCTTCTGCATTATAGTGTAGCAAGCCAGATCAGTATTTCAAATTCTCTTTGCCTAGAGTGGGTCTACTAAGTAGAATGCAGTCAGCTTGACTTCTGAAAAAGGTGGATTATCCCCGAACACATGGTGGGTTTTCCAGGACTCTGGGAAAAAGTCTCCCTAGAATAACACTCCCATTTGCTTTCAGATGCTTGGAATTCTTTATCACTAAAAGGAAATCCTTTGATCCAATGTTTGTGGTAGAGGATTAGAATGCACATACATGGAGAAAGGTGACTCCTTGCTCAAGCTGACATTCTGGCATACATGAACAATGATTTCCTGAGAGTTGGCCTTCAGTCCTAAACAGGTGGCAGTAGACCTTTATATAAAAGCTAAATAAGGGGTCAGATTATTTTAGTTAAAAGAAGTATTATTACGTTAAGCCAGGGCTGGCAAGCATATTTTATCTTTTACATAAACTGTGCTTTCTTGCCAGTAGTTTCCTAGTGGGTTGCCGAGGAAGAATTCTAGTGTATATCCATGTTCAGTGAGGGTCAGTCACATCTGCCAAGAATGTCAAGGGAGAGCCATTAGCACATAGGCTGGGTATTTGGTAGTTCCTATCTGCAAATGGCTCACTAAAAGTAAGTGCACACACTTAAGACATCATATCATTTAGTGGCCAGCCACTGAGAGCCAAAACTAATGGAACATTTTCATCGTCTGTTTTCAAGTTTCCCTTTGCACAGTGCATGTGCGCACGCGCGCGCACACACACACACACACACACACACACTGTGGAGCTGAGCACCCGGGTTCCGGCTAACCCCAAAGATCATGGATATTAGACGACTGATCAATTATTTGTACCAAATACACCAGCAGGTACCGATTTAGTACCTGCTGAACTGGTTTGCCTCGGTTGTGTAAGAAAATTTGGCCGTATGCGACAGAAATCCAAACTTAAGCAGCATAAGCCAAAGAAGAAATTAATGGCTCCTGGCACTAAATCAGAACAGCGGAGGCGTGGCCTTGGGAGTGCAGGAACCACAGCGTGAGCACCACCAGGGTGCCAGTGGCGGTGTATTCTGACAGGTTTTTGCTTCTCTGCTTAAACTGTCTCTGGTGTCAAACATACCAGTAGCTTTGGGGTTAACTCACCTTTTTGACTTTGCCACCAACAGAAAGGAGCTCTCATTCTTATCCTGATTAGAGAAAAAAGGAAATGCTGACAAGGGGCAGAGGCTTTGAACAGCTTCATGGTATCTATAACTGACCTCACTTGGTTCAAGGACATCCCTGTAGCCAAGGAGGTCTGTTTATATGTATACATCAGCTCCATCTGAAACCACATTAAAAACCACAGAAACTGGAAGAGTTCTGATCATCAACAAAAAAATTGCTAGAGTCAAACTATTAAGTGGCCCATTAATTCCTAAATCTCCTAGACTCTTTTGATCATAGATATAAATCTTATCTGAAGGGATTGAAATTTATTTCTAGAACACAAAAATTATTTTGCTGGTTTTCTCCTTAAAAATTTTTAATAGCTTTCTGTCATATACAAGGAAATGTACAATTCCTCATGATGGCCTACAGAGTTTTAACGGGTCTTGTTTTCTGCCTGTCTTTTCAGGCTTATTTCCTGGTGTTCTCCACCACATGAGCTCCCATTCCTCCCATACATGCTGTCTTCCCACTACTGTCATTCAGCCCATCAGCTATGGTTTTCCTAGGTTCAGGCTTTTGGCCCTTGTCTAACATGATTTATGTTCTCAAGTTGGAGAACTTCTGCTTATTACTAAAGAGCTAGTTTTTAAAAGTTTCTTTTCCCAGAGAATTTCTAATGTCTATTTCCTTGTTCCACTTACCACACAATGAATTATACTCTATTTTCCATCTTTAAGTGTCTTATATAAAAAATTTTCCTATTTGGCTAAATCAAGGGAGATGTGTAACTTAAACTTGTAATTTATGCTCTTTTTCTACTAATATAGTAGAAAATAAATCTGAAGAAATGTTTTCTATCCTAAATATAATGAAAATGCTAATGTGACATAACTGAATTTTTGTAGTTTGTAGCTAGTATCTAAAGTTCTTCTTTATAACACATTTGACAACTTAAATAGGGGAAAAATGTTTTGTCTAATTATTATTGAGACATGATACAATCAAACTCTTTTCAGCCACATAGTTTGAGTTTGATATGTTTTGAGTAATTTATCACATTTTCAGAGCCAAAAAATTAATAGCAAAATTCATATTTTGATTATATGGATAAAAATACCTGTTTGTTGAGATTTTTTCTGATGAGAATTCAAAATCAAATAATGCAACAATGTATAACACCATTAGAACATACATTGCAAAAAAACATTCTTTTTATTTTGTAATATGTTGTTTGATTGATTCACCTACACTGCAATGAGATTATGAATTTTTATTGTCATAAGCTACTTTGATTAATTTATGAGTGCTATTTATGACATTACAATGCTGATAGAGTGTCTCAGCAAATCCATTAAAAAGTAGCTAATTCAGTTATTTAAGAATTCAATTTTGAGTCAGTTGTTCCTTAACGAAGCCTGGATCTATTGACTTCACTGAATATTTCCATATGCTATTGTCATTTATGTATTCTGTACATTTACCTGACTCTTACACATATGATTTCAAGGACATTATTATGCTGAGGTCTGAAAATCAAGTGTTCATCTTGATTTGTCTGGCACAGTTTAAGTACTTCCATGTGAAATTAGTCTTGAGTTTGGTCTGTATTTGGAAACCCTTTTACTTCTGTGCAGTCCTTTTCTTTACAATGGGAAAATGAGGATATCATTTATTCATTCATTCACTGATGAGATATTCATGAGAGCCTACTGTATGCCAAGCATTATTCTAGGCTGTGAAAATACCGTGATGAATCAGAGAGGCAAGCTCTCAAGTCTCATGCTCCATACAAGCTAATGAGGGAGACAGCCAATTAACGAGAGACTAATAAATAAAGATCAAAGTGCTGTAAAAGCTAATGGGAGGAATGTGGAAATGGAGATTGCTGCATTCCATCAGATGGCATTGTTAGGAAGGACTGTTCCCCAGGAACTTTTAAAGAGAAATGAGAAACTATACCAAGTTTTTGCAAAATTACCTTGAAGACAGGAAACAGCCTGACAAACATTCTGTTGGTGTGACTGACTTTGCTAACAGGTTTTCATACGAGTATTTCCCCCTACTAATATGGCATGTTCTTGTGTCTATTCTTATAAATCTCTTAGAAAGATTGTGTAGTTTAGAGGAAAAAAAATTCAATCGATGGCCTCTTTTTATTCATAGGGATCATACAATGTGTTTTGCTGGTTTGAGCGAGTTAAAATTCACCTTACTTGTACATTCATAACTCTTATCACTCGGTATTAGTGCAGCTGTGTAATCATGGTGAACAACAGAGGAACAAAGTGGGTTTTGTGGATGAGAGGAGAAAGCAGAAGAAATACCAGCGTCTGATCTAAAACAAAACAAAACAACACTACACAACATACTGACAACAAACAACAAACATATAAAACACAAAACCCCCTGTGATATCTTAGTTTTGGTTTTGTAAGGAGAATCAGTGAATTTTTTCTGCTATGTCAGTGTTATTCTGACCAGGACAAATACCAGACACCCATAACTTACAGGAGGATGGGCTTGTTTTGATTCGTGTTTCCATGCTGAATCAGGAGGCTTGGGGAATCTGTCGCAGACAGGCGTGGTAGAGGTGAGCTGCTCACTGAAGGATGGAGAGGAAGCAGAGATGAGACGGAGCCTGGGAAGGAGAGATGTCCTTCCCGGCCACACCCCAGGGACCCGCCCCTTCCACCAGGCCCCAACTTCTAACAGCACATTTAGTGTAAACCCCGCAGTCCTCTCACAAAAGCCTTGCTTATGTCATATGAGGCAGTGTGGGACATCGGGATATAAACCATAGCACCACAGTAAAGCTTAATAAGCCATTAACACATGTAACCATATACATTTATGTACACACACATACATTCATATACATGTATGTGTATATGCATATACATATTTTTCAGAATTACCAGAATCAACTAATACCTCCAAAGGAAACAACATTTATTTATGGTGATATGACCCCCAAACTTGAGGCTAAGATACCATGTCACTGATTAGCCTCACCTGTACACTTGCACGTACACAGTGCAGCATAAGTGCCCCTGCACATGTGCGCATGCACACACACACACGCACACAGACACACACACACACACACACACACACACACACTCTAAACCAACTTTCCCATGGAAGAGAGACCAGTGAAACAAAAACCTTACTTGAGGTTGTGCAGAATAGCAGTGGTTGTTCTAGAACAGAAACAAGACGCAGACTGTCAGTTCAGTTCAGGGCTACTTTCTGGGGGAAATGAGGCCAACTTCCATAGAACCCACACAGACAATGGCTTTTTTCTTTCTTCACTTTCTAAGTCGGCCATTTTTCCTATCGTAGTAGTTAAATAACATATCATGGTGGCACTTACAAAGAAGAGTACCAGATAGAAATAAAAGGGTCCACGGGTGGTTCTGCTGCAAAGAATGAGGATAAACACTATTGACAGCGTTGAAGGCAGAGAAAGCCATAGTATGCCCAGTGATACTGATAACTGGTCCAACTGTCTTTCTGTTTGAAAAAACTGCGAGGTGAATTGCTCTGTAAGTATTTTATACAGGGAAAAGAGGATAGTGTTCAAAACCTTGAGTGTTTGGGGGTTTAATTCTTTAAAGTTTTCATTGTTATAGTGCATAGACCCGTAGATGTGTAAATGATTTCATAACTCCAAGTTTTTCTATATGTTCTTTTATCTTAAAGTATAGTAACTAAATAACAGTGAACATTTTTGCAATTGCTTATCACTCTACTACAACCACTAGTACCTAGTTGGAATCATGTTTGTTAATCTATAACATTTGTAAATGGTGTTAGTCTTAAACAAAATGTCTCACTTGATGGCTGAGGTTGAATGGACTGTTCATAAATATTCCCCAGAACATTACTTGACATTCAAATGAGGTTACTCTCCACCATTGTTCTTTTACATGTTACTTATAGTGAGGGTGCTGGTCAGTCTCTGGAATGGCAGCGTGGCTGGGAAGTGGACAATTTTAGAATGAAAGAAAGAAGAAAGGAAGAAAGGAAAGAAGGAAAGAAACAAAGAAACAAAGAAACAAAGAAAGAAAAGAAAAGAGAGAGACAGAGAGATAGAAAGTGTGGGTGTGTGCATTTCCCATGAAGTGGGAGGGGAAAGTATTACAAGATATTTCTGTGTCATAGAGCTCCTTACTCTAAAGTGATGGTTTGTCAACCTGGGGCAGTGTACTCGGTCTTAGAGAGTGAAATTTTGGAGAAAGTGGCTACAAAATATTAATTTCCCTAAACTCACTAATGGTTCAAGTGCTGATTCTTAAGATTGCTTGATTTATAATTGTGCATGTTCTCTGTTCTAATAAAACAACTATAGCCAAGTAAAGTAAATATGTTTGTACGTCAGTTATCTGATATATAATTCTGTGCGATTGTTCCTTTTTTTAGTAGCTGAATTGATACAAATGAAAAATGCTAAGGTCACGGAACTGATATTAGGAAGCAATTTTCATGGTCTTTCAGTTATATAATCACCAATACATTTACCTTTATTTATGATGCTATTTATATGCTTTAAAATAATTGTCAAAAGATCCCAAATGTGACCTCCTTTGCCTTGAATATCTTCCAGAACTCACCTTTTGAGTGACTTTTCATCCATCATCCTCCTCTGCCTTCACTCCATGAGAGTAAGAGCCTTCCCAGTTCACCTAGACTAATTTTTCAAAGAGAATACCCAGAATCAATTGGCAAGTGATTACAAGTCATTAGCTTCTTGCTGGGCTAATTAGAAGTCATTAACTCTAAGGGTTAGGACATACAGAATTCTCTAGCTTTGGGTTTCTGAACCCAATTTGAAGCTGTTCATGAAAGAGAACATCTAAATATTCTTAACAAAATATATTTACGAAGAAGTAAGATTTTAAATCCTGAAAAGCCCCTGTGGTGTTACAAAATAAATGAGTACACACATAAAACTAAAAGTTCACATTTGAGAAATGAGACTCCCCACTGAGTTGGAAGCTAGCCAAAATGCATACTAGATGAAGTTTGGTTTTCCTAAAGTTCTGTCTAATTCCTCTACCCTAGAAGCGTCTTGGCTGCTTATGCTTGGGCAGGGAAGGCATTGTTAGCCTTTGCCTGCAGAACACAAAACATACTTCCTTTACCATGCACGCAAACTTCCGATCATTTAATACACAAACGTATCCCATTTCTGTCACTGCGTAACTTGAGAATAAGAGGCAGCTTAGAGCTAACAATAGAAAGCCATGCTTTCCAAAGTGGTAGATTGTTCCTAAATGCTAAAACCTGTACTTAATGTATAATAACTTATATGTTCTTTCCTCGCATACTTTAACACTGTGAGTCATTTGCTATTTATAATGTTTATAATGTTTCATCGTTCTGTAATAATATTAATATACGTATGCTAAAAGTTTATTCATAGAAACTTGAAAATGATAAAGGGGTTTGAAACTTAAATGATTTCAGACACTGAAGCCACATAAAAATTTCCAGTGTTGTTTTGGAACTTACCTACATTTAGAATTTTGACTCTCACTCTCAATCAATGGACATATTGCTCTCCAAAACATATGTAATGAATACATACTATATTCTGTTTGAAAGTAGACACATTATAGATTTTTGACTCAAATGGTAGGCTGGGGAACTTGACAACCCTGTTTTCAAAGAATCTCTCCACCACATACAGCTTTGTTAAATTGAGAAACTTAGTTAACTCTTAGTTTTAATTTTGTCTCATGTAAAACAAAAATGGTACTGTAAAGATTATGGTGAAAACTAACAGATGAAAGCACCTGTAACAAACATCAGTAATATTATCATCAATAATCTTTTCCAGCTAACCTATTCTGACTTCACATGGGTACTTTTGTGGTTAGCTATAGTCAAGAATTTTAAAACAGTTGATTTATCTCCAATATCAGGACACATGAATCTAGGGAATATAGGTATTTCCTGTGATAATAATCTATGTAGAGATAAAAATTTTGTATTATAATCTACACATTAATTATCATTTATGTTATTTCTTCTACCCTTCATTTATTCTATCACATATTTGTGACCACTGATCACTTGTATACTTGATTGTTGCTGCATAATTAGAATCTATTTTTGAAAGGAGCTGGGCATATAGTTCAGCAACACAGCACCTGCCTAGTAAGGGCAAGGTCCTGAGTTCAATTCCTGATACCAATTATCTGTGAACTTAAGCAAGTAACTTTTGATAATAAAACCAGCCTCACATACTACTGAGTAGTTTTGAATGGTGAGACTATGTATGTAAGAGTATTCTTTAAAATAAATAAATAAATGTATAACATTATATTAAAATGCAATCAAGATATAAAATACCTGTGCATAAACTCTATAATAGATACAAATGTCTCTTCACTGAAAATTACATAACCTTAAACTTAAAGATGATCCTACACACAAAATTTCTCAATTGCACATTGTGAGGATGACAATTCTGACCAAATTAACTGTATGGTAATCCCAATAAACATATAGGATTTGTAGAAATTGAGAAATGAGTTTAAAATTTGTACAGAAACACAAAGGACTATTTATAACCAAGATAATCTCTTTTTTATGTCTTTTTGAGACAGAATCTCACTATGCAGTTCAGGCTGGCCTTGAGCTCACTTTGCAGTGCAGCCTGGTCTCTAACTTGCAGTGATCCTCCTGCTGGGGATTACAGGCATATGCCACCATGCCAGGATACCCCAAGATAACCTTAAACTATTATTAAAATAAAAAATTAAAGATCATTTTAAGTTAAAATTGCAAAATTATAGGACATAAACCATGAAATTATCAATGTTCCACAAAATTCTCAAGCTGTGAATGTATAGTTTGGTGTGTTATTATGCATACATATTCATCACCAGGTTTAATATATTTTCAGAACTCAAGATGGCTCCTTGATGCAGTCCCTACCCCATCAAAATCTCCCCATCTCTATACTGCCATCTCCTCTCTACTCCCTAGTGTAGATGCTAAAATGTAACTAATCTTCCAATTTCTATTAGCACAGCATAGTTTTGCTTGTCCTTGCACCTCATGCAAATGAAATAAAACAGAAAGTATATTCTTTATGTGCAAACACTTTCACTCAACATGAACTCTGGTATTCTTACATGTGGCTACATCGAGCCTGGTGTAATGTTTTCTTTTGCTGTATAGTAGTCCACACATGAGCATCTTACCTTTTATGTCTACCCCCTGCTGTTAATGAACTGAACTTACTTTTGACTTATATGTAGGAATAGAACTGCTAACTGATAAATATCTCCTATTTGTTTTTAAATTAGTCAGCCTCCAAAAGGGTTGCGCCAATTTATTTCTCCATCAGAAACATACTAGTCTCCGTAACTTCAGCCCTATGGTGGGTATATATTGGTATCTGATTATGATCTTAATTTGCTTTTCCCTAATGACTAATGATGCCAGGTCTCTTTGGATATGCTTATTGAGCATTAGAACATGTTCTTTTGTAAGATGTTTAGCAGTTCTTAGTTTTAACACTTCTTAACCATAATTAGTCTTTTACACTTAAAACTTTTGCATACTGTACAATCTTGTTTCTGAAGATATTCTATATTTCTTCTACAGTATGTACCAAATTATCTTGTGCATTTAGTTCTAAGATTCAGCTCAAATTAATTCTCATTTCTGACAAGAGCTCTGGATCAAGTTCTTTTTGGTTGTGATATAATGCTAATGCAGCAACTGTATTTAAAGGATAATCGTTTCCACTCCCCCATCTGTATTTTGAGCTACAGTGGTAGAGTGAGAAATCACCTGTACAGACTCTATAGCAGTGAGAATGAATGTTTTGGAAACTAAGTGCCCAAACTGCAACTCAAACCCCCTTAGTGACAGAGACCATGATGAAGCAGCTTGGAGCAGGACTTAAATTAACCAATTGGCTCTCCGTGTTTACTTGTGAGTCACAGGTCCCTACTGAGGCCTGCAATGGTGAGTCAAGTCATAAGGCTTCACAGGATAAGATAAGGCCACAACTGAGGACTTTTGGCTCCAATTTCAATTAACCAGAAGGAGACTATAGCTGCAGGCATCTCACTTCTGCCCTGAAGACCTTCCTGGAGATAACATAGTTCTCCTAAATTAACATAAAATAGTACTTGAAGAATCCTTAAAGGGATTTCCATGTCCTACCCAGATTCCTGCATTTTCTTTGATATTCCCCTCCTTGGTTTGAAAACCTAATAAATATGGGCTGCCTTGAGAGTTCTTTGTCTAAAACTTCAGAATTTCCATTTCTGCAATACGGTTGGACCCTCCTGGAGGCCTAAAATCATTTCAATTGTCTCATTTATTTAAGTCTTCTAGTCCACTTGTTTTGGGAGATTGCAGGCCTGATCAGCTCACAATGACTAAGGGTTATTAACCTGATAACTTATTTACCACAAAGCACCAACACTGCAAGTAAGCCTTAATACTGAAGTTTTACTTTGGAAAAAGAAATAATTGATGCATTAATATCTTTTGTCTTAAACCCCACAATAAAGGAGTTTTCAATAATACAAACAACTTTTCCTTGAGATTAATGTGATCTTTGCTGTTGCATGCATGTGGGTAATTTGTCAAACCTTGGTTTATACTTTGATAGTTTGAGAGCAACACATACAGCACAGGTGATCTGTTAGTCTGTTTCTTCTATCAGATTTGGTATAATTCAAAGCTGAAAATAGCTGCTCACAAGTATAAGATGATCCAAACAATGTAAGAAAAGCAATCCCAAGTGCTTTCATTAACTTGGCAGATGATGCCACATTTTAAGGTTTTCGTTTTCAGAATGACCGACTTTGTTGTCCTTTGCCATCCCTTTGCACTCTGTCTTCTCAAGTGTTGCACTCAGGTCATACAGTTTAGTTTTCCAGCTATAGAACTTTCCTGAAATTCCAATAGCTTCATTTCCAAATTTCCAAAATTTAATCAGTATAAGCAGGAGAGATCAAGTTCTTCAAATTTGTATTTATCTGGAGAAGTAAGAAAACACAGGTGTGTCACCATCTTATGAAACTGCAGAAATCTGTTAGTAAAATTATCCTTTGCAGCTGTTGGAAAATCCCTTGTAGATGTCCTGATGGTTTGTAGGATTGTCTGCAAGTGTAAAATGAATGCATCTACCTGTCTATCTACCTGTCTATCTATCTGTCTATCTATATCGTCCATCTATCATCTATCATCTGTCTATATATCTCCCTGGCAGTTCACTGACTAGCCGTGCAGAAGCTCAGATGAGTCATGGCTTGTGACATCATCACCCGGTGTCATTTTTCCTTTCTGAGCTTATGAATGGCCCCTATGCACACTGTGATCTGATGCTTGGCTGCTGGGGTGCTGCTGGGACATCTTGGCTCACATGCTGACAGAGAGGGCTCTACCTGCCCACTGCAGTACTTCTGCAATAGGTTCTATGCCTCTGCTCTACAGCCACAGAAGCAATTATGGCAAATCAATCAGTGGACTAATTTAGTAATCACAGTCTTACTCCCAGAATCACATACTCTAGATCCACCAACCTCTGAAAAGTCTCACCTATGACTACTTGTGGCTTTGAGGGGACATCTAGACTCAATCTGTAACTGCCATATGTAATTTTTTTATTATGCTGTTGATGTATGTTTAGGTTGTTTTCATGTTTAGCTATTACAAAAATGCTATCATAAACATTCTTGTATGTATCTTTTTGTGACCATAATTATAAATTATAGTTACAGCCTGGTAGAAATGGAATTACTGAATTTTACACGTTTTAGCCATGTTAAATTCAATAGACCCTGAAAAATAGTTCCTCAAAGAGGTTTTATCAGTTTACTATCCTACCAACAATTACGTGAGTTTCATTTACTATATAACCTTGCCGACACATGGCGTTATGGTAGTTAGTGTTAGAACAGTCTCCGCTAGGGCAGCTCCATCCCCTTGAATTCTTAGTCTGTAGTTTACCTTTTCATTCTCTTACTGGTGTTTTCTAAACACAACTTTGTAATTTTAATGTAATTTAACTTCTAAATTATAAATTTTATCTTTAGTGATTTTTTGATGCGCTGCTTGGAAGGCTTTCACCTAGGCTAAGACCATTAAGACATTCTCCAATATTGACTTCTGGAAATTTTATTGTTCTATTATTTACATTTAGATCTTTGATTTGTCTGAAATTGGTTTTTCTGTAATATAATTTGAAGGCGGCATGGAGATATTTTCCCTAAAAATGTATATTTCCAGCAACTTGTGCGTCTATTTTTGAAAGTCTAAATCATTTTTTTCTGTTGAGATGCACTATTTTCTCCTAAAATTATGTGTATCTATTCTGACTTTCTTATATTACATTTATGTGTTTGTCTTTCCTTACATCAAGGCATATTGTGTGAAATGCTGTAACAATAGTGAATCTTGAAATTCCAAATATCTTTGTCAACTGTAAGTTTTCTCCTTAAAGACTGGTTTCCTGAAATTGTTTCAATCGTGAAGGACTAGATTACAACACACTAACCCTCCTGATGACAATAATAATAAGACTTTTAGGAAAAAATATATATCTTTATCTTTGACCATTATGGAGAATATCCAAAGTAGAAAATATTTTAAGAAAAATAAATCACAGAAGTACTTTGGTGTTGTTATAGGCAGCTGAGTTAGATAAAAATATAGGCAGTCAGATAGGGCTGTGCCCTGGAAGGAGCCAACACAAAAGATAAGACACCTGTGGGCCAGACGTCAAGACAAGGGGGGCTAAACAGGTGCAGCCACATACATCAAAAATTGATAAATAAGTAACAACCACCTTCAAAGAGCCAGAAAGTCACTGGCCTGACCTCCCACAGAAAAAGCCCAGCTCTAGAGCTGGTGATATAGCTCAGTGGAATAAGCGCTTGCCTAGCAAGTGCAGGGTCCTGAGTTTGATCCCCAGTACCGCCAAAAAAAAAAAAAAAAAAAAAGCCCAGCTCTGCATTCATGCCCGCTTGCTACATGACTCGCTTCCCCGTTTGATCTCAGTTCACTCAGTCTTACCTGGACAATTGTGCCTGTAATCTTATTGGTGGACCATAGTGTTGTCCATTTCCCCTACCTTGGACCTGCCTCACCTCATGGTTTTTCCCTATAAAGTCCCTAAAAAAGACAGAGTTGGGGGTAACCCACTCGGGCCCCCCTTCTGTCCTTCTCTTGGATAGAAGCTTTCTTTCTCTCAATAAATATATTCTGATCTTAACCTCCATTGTTCCTAAAATTCATTCTTTGGTTTTAGAGAACACAAACTCGTCTGGTATCAGTCAGGTTGGGATATTTATTTTCCCGTATCAATGTCATCCCTTAAGGAATTTTGCAATTCCCTGCATGAAGAAAGAGCCCAAGCAGACAACAGTTTCACCATGGTGTGGAGCAAAATTACATGAGCAAGATCATTGAAATTTGAAGGGCAAACAAAGAGAAACCCTCCGAAGTATCCAAACCTGCAAACAGAATTCCTTAAATCTTTTTTATTTACCCACATATTTATCATTTCAGGTATTTGTTATTAATGCCAAATTTTTAAATTACAATTTTCCTTCATTGTGAAGAGGTTCTTTAATATTTCTTATAGTGAAAGTTTATTGGCAGTTAATTCTCTCAAAAAATTTGTGCTTATCTGAAACTGTTATTTTATGTACATTTTGATAGATAAGTTTGCTTGAAAAAGAATAACATAATTCTACCAGAATTTCTACCTGGTAGATTACTTTTTTCTTTTAAAAAATTATGTTTTCCTTAAAACATTTCAGAAATGCCTTTCCATGACTTATTGATTTTATTGCTCTTGATTATATGTCAGCTTTTATTAAAATATTTGTTACTATACCTATAAAGTATCTGTGTATCTGAGTGCTTTTAAGGTATTTTATTTTTGACTTTCAAAAATTGTATTATTTTGGATCTAGATGTGGCTATCTTTGTATTTATTTTACTCTTGGTTTACTGAAAATCTTGGATCTGAGTAGATCATTTGTCATTAGGTTTTGAAGAATTTTTTGAAAAAATATTATCTCAAACATTATACTGTCAGTTGTTTCAAAGTGAATATATTTTTAAATTGTTTGAATATTTTATCCTTTGTTCATCATTTAAAAATATTTTAACTAGAGTATTTTTAATACACATTACATTCATCTGAGGGAATTAGTGAGTATACATATAACATTTTGAACATTTTCAGATGTGGCAATTTTCTTTTTTTATCTTTAATATTATAGTTTTTTCGTATACAGTCTCCAACCTGTAGTCAAATTCACTTAATGAATTTTTATTTTAGGTATTGTACTTTTAAGTTCTAGATATTTTCATTTTAATTTTTGTAATCACTGTGTTTAAGTTCTTAAACTGTTTGCTTATTATACCTTTTTCCCTAAAAGCCTTAAACCCATTTATCATAACTATTTGAAAATCTTTGTCTTTAAATTCCAGTATGTAGTTTATTTTGAAATCTTTTCCTATTAATATTTTTCCTAATTGTACTTCTTTTTTTAATTTAATAGAAGTTAGTAGTATAGCAAATCCTGAACTACTAATTTCTATAGGTTTATTGAAAGGAACAGTTAACACTTATTTTTTTTTTTTTTTGTCAGTATTACATACCTATCTTTGGTAATCTGAACAACCACTTTAAAGATAACAATATCCAATATAATAACCATTGTTGATTTCCTATCATCTGTTTTAAAATTCTGTACCCTTTTTAATTTTAAAAAATTTTTTATTCTCTTTAAAATAAAAAAAAAAATAGAATCAATATCCATAAAAAAGCTCAACATTTCCTTTCTCAGTAGTTACTTACTGGAAATCTTTTTGGTCCT
Organism: Dinomys branickii; assembly: GCA_004027595.1. Classification (NCBI taxonomy): domain Eukaryota; kingdom Metazoa; phylum Chordata; class Mammalia; order Rodentia; family Dinomyidae; genus Dinomys; species Dinomys branickii. The sequence goes on along the minus strand of PVLD010002313.1, from coordinate 83,462 downwards.
TGTAGGCTTTCTTTTCTCTTTGGTAGGGCTGTTCTCTTTTCTCCTGAATCTTACCACATGGGCTCCACTCTGGGTTCTAGTTCTTTCTCCAAAGTTATGTGGATGATGAGTCTCCACTGAAGGTGGAGGATCTCAGTAAGATCTCTCCCATGTGACTAGGCTGGACCTCTAAAGTTGCCAATACTGGTGTACCCCCATTCAATTCTTGGTCCCAAACAGTGACTGGCTGATACAGCTTACTGGCTTTGCCTGCAGTTCGTATCCTAATTCTCAGACAAGTATCTGTGTAGGAATCAAAAACTCTTCTTCGCCTTTTTTGAGTATTTCTGATAAATTCTATCATTCCTGGCTCTGTGGACTCCATAGCTCACCCAGGCTACTGTGCTTGTCCGCCCACTACTGCAGTTCAGAAAATGGCTTCTCACAGACAGCTTGGAAAGACATTGGGTCACTTTGCTGGTTTTCCTTTACTACCTTTTGTCCCACACCTGAAAAGAGCTCCTTCCTTCATATTTTTTCCAGCTTTACAGTGGTTTACACCAAAAAGATAAATATGGTGCCACAGTCATGACCAGAATTAGAAAATTCTGGGGCTGGGGATATAGCTCAGTGGAATAAGCGCTTGCCTAGCAAGAGCAGGGTCCTGAGTTCGATCCCCAGTACAGCAAAAAAAAAAAAAAAGAAAATTCTGTGTTTTCATAACAAGTTTATATTATCCTGAATAGAAGAATGTGCCTTTTCCTTTTCTATTTTCTGAAACAACTTTTGAAATACAAAAATTATTTAATATTTGAAGACTAAATCTTTCCGTAAAATGATCTAGACATAGTAATTACAGTCAGCCTTACTTGAGAGAGAGACAGAGAGACAGAGGGAGAACCTGAAACCGAGCTCTCACTGGAAGGTAAGTTAGAAGAACCAAGAAAAGAATATATTTTAAGAAGAAGCAATAACAGAGTGCATCCAGTGCTAGGGAGTGGTTGAGATCAGGGGAGAGAAGTGCTCACTGTTGCAACATGGGACTTACTGGGAGCATGACACGAGCCATTTCTTTGGGGCAGAAAGGACAACCCTACTTAGGATATCCTAAGGAAGGATCCTGACCGAAGAGATGGCAAGAGCTATCAAGCAAAGACAAAAATTTTGGAACAATTTGTTCTGAGGGTAAACAGAAAGCTGAAGTGTAGTTGGAGCAGAATTTGTTTTGGGAGAATGTTGAACATGAATGATACATAAATGACCAAATGTTAATGGATTTATTTAAGAGAATAGACAGCCACCAAAAGGAAGAAATAATTCCATCATGTAATTTTTGTGGCTACAAGACTGGCCTTACCAATCTTTTTTGTTGCAATATTGGGTTCTGAATTTATGGCCATGGCATTAAGCTACGTTACTCCCCATAAACATGCACACCTTAATTTTTATATATTTAATTGTTACATTTCTCAGACTGAGCTCAAATTTAAGATTTTTCTGCCTCAACCTCTGCGAGTACTGGGATTACAGGTATACACCACTATACCAGGTTCCTACCAATCTTAAAATGTTGTGGGAAGGAAAGCAGTGAATGCCTCATAATCCACTGATCTAAATTTGATCTTAGAAGTATTATTTCCCTTTGAATATCATTACACTGAAATTTCTCAGCGTTTCAGATTTTGTTGTAAAGCTCCTTAATCAAACTTGAGATCAAGGATTTAATCTTAGGAAGTATGCTCAAAGCAGACATTGAGTGAGTTCACAGAGGAATCACTAAGAGTAAGACTGGGCTTAAGGGGTGAAAAGAGTCATTTTTCTCTGTCTAGTGCAGTGCATAGATGGCAGAGGAAAAGCTGTTGACTGTGATCTAAGAAAGATTATAAGTGGGAGTAAATTTGGAGAAAATGGAAACCAAATTGCAGAGAAAACTGGCTAGGAAGAAATCACCTATTCAAAGAAACACTGGAAGTATATGTAGAAGAGAAATGTGCTGATAAAAATGAGAAAGCAAAGATAATCGGTCCTTATTACCCACCAAGCATATGCCGAAGCAGACGTGTCAACTTCCCGGTGCAGTGGGAATCCTCGCTTCTCACTGAGAAGGTTTGTGAAGCCACTTCCACCGTCACTTGAAAATGTGAGGCAGAGTACTAGAGTTATGTTAGCCACATCTTACGTGTTTTCTTCTTCATAAATAATGATGATTTGGAGAGAGTGTAGATAAAACAAAAGATAATTTGACATTGAAAATAGAATTGAGGTGGAGATTAGAAGTTTTGTGTCCTTCTACAAAAAAATAATAACCCCATATACTTGACTTTTCTTATCTTTACAGTGAAAGGGTTAGATTGAATCTAATTTTTGAAGATCTAATTTAGATCTTATACCCATGATTTATAATAAGTACATTACAGTCTTTGAAGGTGGTTCCAAAGATATGCGAGAAATAGGAAGACATTACCAGCAACAAGCATGGAGAGCCGCAGTGCACTTTACAAACATGAAGCCATGCCACAAGCCATGGACACACTTTTTTAAATTGCCTGAAGGTTTCTGACAAGAGGAAGAAGCAGAATGCCTTAATTTTTAATTTATGTTAGATATAGGATCTGTGAATGGAAACATATATACAGTTCTTTGTGCAGTTATTGTGATTGGCTTATGCTTAGTAGCATGTGTGGACTAGCATTAAGCTAGGACACATCATCTGATTAGTTAAAACACCTCTGATTGATACCAAAGCCAGATAATAGTAACCTGGTATTTGTCCCTACCCAAATCTCACTTCAAGTGCTCCGTATAATCCTCAAAATCTTGGCAAAGAGTTATAACAAGCTAACACCTGACAACTGTTTAACATTTTATTGTTTTAAAAAAAATACACAGCAAACATTCAGATTGAACTATTGCCTTACTTTCTGTGGGTCACTTCGGTCATGGATAAACTAGGTGACGGTCAGTAATGCTCAGTTCTGCAGCTCTAAAAAGATTTTGCTGATCTAATATTTAAGCAATAGAAGTTTCACATTGCTCCCAATCTTTATGGGTAAACTTTGAAAAACAGTTGCTAACTTGTGATGTTAGTCCTTCTATAAATATAACAAAGAAGAATGTGGCAGACAGAGATTGTGTCCTGCAGTCTCTTGGTGGGAAAGTGAAATCTCCAAGGAGTTATTTTGACCCCAAGACAGGTTGCTAGCAATGATCACAGACTTAGCTGTGGCTAGCCTAAAGTAGGGCACCTCATTGTCACAGTCCAGGAGAAAGTGTGGAAAGGGAAATACTAGAAAGCAACTCCTCCGTTTTCATACCCTAATCTCAGAAGTCTGATATTGAGACCAACTTCAGTAAAAGCAGCTTGGTTTTTCTCTAGATCCTTCCAGGTAAATAACCCCAGTGCTCAGATTTCTGCATCAGCATTTCTTCAACCATTGTGAACTTTGTAGCGCTTTAAGAGGCCCACATTGATCTCAAGCTTTTCATAACCTTTTATTGGTAAAGCACAATGTAAGTTTTAGGACCAGAGAATTTGGAGGAGAACGAACTTATAGCTTTCCAACTTTTCCCACACACTGTAGGATATCAGCGAGCCATGTGAAGAAGAAGTACATTTCATTTTACTCCATGACACAAATTATGGAATTTCTGAAATATGTTGGAGGAGTAAGTAAATTGAAATTCGAATTCCTCCCTTCCCTTTTTGTCAGTTGGCCTCGTGGCAACTGTGCACTGGCCCTTGAAGCAGTTAAATGAATTACAGAACAGAGGTATCACAGTACAAAAGTTTCTCTGTGAAAATGGCCTAAAGCAAACAGTATATAGGCTGGTTGTAAGTGTCTATAAGTGGAGGAGGGATTGTAGGATTTCTAAAATGATTAGCCTAATTTCTAAATATTTCCAGAATGATTGGCCTAATTCCTAAATCTTTCTTGTTACTCTCTGAGCTTATCATAAATGTGTAAACCATTAATGAAACAGTTTATTTTCTGTGCAGATTACCATGGATTTTATGTAAAAGAAAAAGTCTGTGCAGTGATTCAAATCTAGTTTAAACTTTTTAGAAAAAACACACTTAAGGCTCTATTGATTTCTTCTTCTGTGTGTGAGAACATTGTTAATTTAGTTTTCTGTCAAAACATGGATTTACAACAATCAAATTTTAAAAGGTTTTAATGTTTTATTGCTCAACTTGTGATGAATTAGTGATTAAGTTTATGGTGAAAGAAATCATAAATTGATCATGCATATATGCTGACATTTTAAATTCATTAAAGCATATATGTTAACCCAGTTTAGTCCATTGTCAAAGAGGAATGATTCATATTTTTGTTATTTGCAAGGCTTTCAAAATGTACCATCCCTAAGTAAATCAAGCCAGCCCTGAGCATATGTTTTCCTTTTAATTATCACTTACCAATAATTCTGGGTCTTATTTTTCAAGAACATTTGCAAGATAATGTAGTGCAAAAATTGGCATTCGTTGTTTACTGGTAAGTCTCATCCAGCTTCTCTCCTGTATTGCTATGTTTCCTTAAACAAATCTGTCACTATTTACAGACTTAAATAAATTAGAGCTATAAAATCTTCTTGGATGATCAAGACTTTTCTCTGACTCATGATCAATTAATTACTGTTTACAGCATTTTTTCTTATGGTTTGGTTTTTTTTTTTACTCCAGCACTAAAAGTAGCATGGTTTCTCTTATATGAAAAACCCTAAATATAATCCCATACATATGTGTATATACACACATACACACAAACCATATATATATATATAAACTATATAAACCACACATACACACACACACACACACTGCAGTGTTTTCATGAGCCTTCCTTTCGACTGGCATGTAGCTGCAGCACACACCCTATCTTTGATGGTACCTTATAAAGACTCTCATGGAAGAAGACTCCTTAGTTCTGCTTCAGAGAGTGGCAGCAGAATAATGTGATATATTTGTTAGAAACAAGGGGCACTATTTTGATGGGGATTATGAGCACTATGCCTTATTGTAACACATTTTTAAGATATTTAAATACTCTGTATTTTCCTCACACTTTGCATGTAATTAGCTGTTATTCTAAGAGATTTTTGGGTTCATAAATGAACCCCTAACATGTATTATCCTCAACTTCCTGAATTCTAAATATAACTCAGCTAATGATATATACCATATAAAGTTCTCATAGCAGAAGTGGTAAATTCAATTGAGTTATTTGGTTAATACTTTGTACAATGCTTGTGGAATGTCCCTTTTCCTATTTTACCTTATCATTAATGGTGCATTTCTCTCTTATCTAGTAGATAACTGTGGACCTTTGATGTCTGTCACAACCCTGAAATGTAGCAAAGAATTGACAATGAGCTGTGCGAAAGGAAGGGTCTAGCAAAAATCAACAAGATGATGCTGATGGTGTGAACTAAGTGGAGATTCTAGAACTGGAATGTCCCTTACTCAGAAACATAGCTAGATCTTAAATCAGGGTTATTCTGAGATTTTAAAAAGAGCACGTTAGATCAATGAGTAATACTGTTACAGGCAGCTGAGATAGACAGAAATATTATAGGCAGTAAGGCAGGGCCAGGCCCTGGAAGACAAGATACTTTGCAAATGGAGACCAATTTGCTGTGGACCAGACCTCAAGACAAAAGACTAAACAAATATACTCACATACCTCCCTAGGGATGGACCTCAGGGATTGATATTCTAAATAGGTAGAGATCACCTTGAAGAGTCACTGACCCAACCCCCCTACACAAAAAGCCTTGTTTTGTATTCATGCCCCTTTGCTATGCAACTAGATTCCCCATTTGATCCCAATTTAAGCAATTTTACCCAAACAATTCTCATTGGCTGACCATAGTTTTGTCCCCCTTCCTGTCCACCTTGTGATTTCCTATTTTTCCCCCACCTGGGACCCACCTCACCTCACGGTTTTGCTCTATAAAAATCCTTGGAAAAGGTGGTTTAGCAGGGCAACCCACTCGGGTCCCCCTTCTGTTCCACTCTCAGACAGAAGCTTTCTTTCCCTTAATAAGTACAATTCTGCTCTTAACCTCTGCTGTTCCTGAAATTCGTTCTTTTATTTTAGAGAACATGAACTCATCCCAGATATCATTCCAGTTGGGAGTTTCTATTTTCCTGTATCAATATCATTTTATGAACTGCAGTGTTTTTGTAGTTTTCTGAGTAAACCTGTCTCAACTGATAATGTAATTGGGTATAACTCAACTGAATTCTGTATTCCTCCTAAAATGTAGCATTATGCTTTGATACTACAGGATTAGTTTTCATTGTTGTTCTTGAACATGCCAGGTAGTATCAAATGAATGATTTTTCATGACATGACCACCACTGTATTTGAAGAAAGAACATTGGTGACTGAATGCACCTCACACAAGCCAAATTTGTAGCTTCAACCAAGCTCACAGGTGAAGTGTTTCCAGTTTCAAGAATCCTAATTCAAACCTGTAAAGGACTGGCCTTGGCTCTGGAAGGATGCAGGGCAAAGTGATCTTGAGAATAAAGTTGGATAACTAGAATTCCTTCTCGACTGAGAAGAGCGAAAAGAAGGTATTATGCCCTTTATGCTGGTGGTGCTGAGGAAGAACAAAAGAAAGGACAAGAAATGAGTGCGCAGACTCGTTTGTCCCTCAGCGCTCTCTTTGGCGAAAACTCAGGAGGGTGGTGTGAGGGCACCTGAAATGAGCTCAGAGGGGCTTATGTGCCCTTTCCAAGTGGAATTTTGCAGAAAGGTTATTCACAGTGAGGGACCATAGTAATGAGAGGGCTGCAAGGCAGCTGTCACCACTGTGATGAAGCACTGGGCACATATTGTCATCCCCAGTGCACAGCTACTGTTGAACTACTGAGTTCTCAGAAGTGGTGCAGCACAATGAGGAAGAAAGTGTGTCCGAATGATCGTTTTTCAAGTTTTCAAGTGGCATGGAATGGATTCAAAAGCAGAAGATTCCTGAGCTAAGGGACAATAACTCTGTCACAGAACCACCACGAGGAGAGACCTATTGCTGGGTTGAAGGCTCCTCAGGCTACCACCCGTGGATGAAGCTAAGCCTCAAAGGCATCTGCAGCACCAAACACCGAGAAAAGGCCATAATCCTTAATTCAGACAGTGCTTAAAGTAGCACTTTGGCTAGGCACTCAGGAACAAAACAGGTGAAGCGGAAAAGGGAAGCTCACTGACTTAGGTCTCTCCTCTTCCTTCGCTAATTCGGCATCAGGTTTCCTCTGCATTCACTCAGACACTGTCTTGCGGAGGAGTTAAGTGCCTGTCTTTTAACGTTGGCTAAGTGTACGAACACATGTGCTGCGTATCTGCTCTCAGGAAGGTGGCATGCACTGCGGTCCAAAAAGGATCCTTTATCTAAAAACAGGTGTTGTTAATGGCCCATCACCATTCCATCCCCACAAGGACAACTTACACTGCTGGTGAATGCATACGAAGTGTTCCTCCGAGAAACAAAACCAAAGGTTATGTGGTGAAAGAGGAACATAAGTCCCACAGTGCATGGTCTGCAAACTGGAGAACAAAAAAGACCACAGTGTAATTCAGTCTGAGGCCCAAGGCTTATGAACCAATTCACTTGTTTGCTATTTTTAGAGCAAAAATCGGACAATATGGGGGTGACTGATATAAGTCCTAAAGTCTTCAGACCCAATAACCAGGATGCCTAATATGCAAGGACAAGATAGATGAACATATCACAGGTCCAGGAGCTATGAGAAATTCACTTTTCCTACCCTTGTGTTGTTGTTTAGATAGGGTTTGCTGCAGTCCAAGCTGGCTGAGTTCACAGTCCACCTACTCCAGGACCCCAGCATGCTGAGAAGTATTTGATATTCCACTCTCTAGTTAGATGGTGCCGGAAGGAACATTATAGGAAATAGAAAAACATTTCTATTTGTAAATAGGGATAATTTCGGTTAAATAAGCACCTGTTAATTTTAGATTGTACAATTTATTGTGAGAAACGGTAGTACAATTATATTAAAATGTTACAATGTATCTTTTTAAGAAGTGAAAACCATTATTATCACTGCCATTCAGTTTTCTGAAACTGTATTCGTGTTCGCCCTACATAAACAGTCACTGGTGCCGGCAAGCCGATGCAGAGCACTGCTCTTTGAGGAAGTTCTGTTTTGTGCTGTCTATGCCTTTGTGGGTCCAATTTACCTTTCTAACTTCAGTCCTCCCGATGGATCTACTGGACTTTTTAAAGGAGTCGTGGGGAATAAGACAAGATCGTTTTGCACAAGAATTTTACACCTTATTAAAGGAAATAAGACAGACACAGATAAGTCTATAAAACCAGGAAGTGAAATGCAGTGTGACAATTGCCAGGTGAGTAGAGCAAATAAAGTACGTGCCCCAGGCAGAAGACAGAGTCTTTCTGAATGCGTTTTTACTTCATGTTATACACCAAGTATTATACTTGCATATAGTAGAAGAAAAAAGATAAAGACTTGTAATGTGAGATGACTTGTAAGGGTCTTTACAAAGAATTAATACATAATTTATTTTGATTTTGCAGTAGCAACTATAGGGAAGCTAGAGTTTCCCGTTTTCTGTTTAATCCTATGTGTTCTAGAATGAATGGGTTTTCTTTTGACCTTTACTTTTGCTTTTTTGTCTCTCTTCTTTCTATTCCAACTGATCTTCCAAATAATGCTGTGGTTGTATCTAACACTAAATGCCTCCGGGTCACTTCTGGATGAAACTAGTGTTTGGAGCAACATCAAAGACACAGGCTTCACTCGGATGAGAAGCTGCAGACTGACACCTGACTGTGATCCCTGGTGGTTGTAATTCTGACCCTGGGATTCCCATACCCAGATAATACTAATTTTTGTTGTGCTACATGCCTATTTCAAGATTAGGCTCAGGTTTTTCTATGAGTTGTAAGACACTGCACTTTTTTTTCCTGTGAGAAAAATGAGTTAATCCTCTTGAGGATGCTGTGAGAATAATAACCACAGTGTTATAACTAACCTACTTTAAAAGTGTAATTCTAAAAGATGCATTTTACAATTTTTAAAGCACATTATTTTCACAGCTGAAGCACTCGGGGCAAGGGGGCATTAAAGAGATTTTGTATTATATTTTGTCAAAATATTTTTCCCTCTGATTTCATAGTCTTTCCCTATAGAAAGGGAGAAAAAGATGTTTCTCTTTTTTCCTTCTCATCTTGCTCATGTAGTTGTACTTGGAAGTCTTAGGAGAGGAAAGAATTTAAGGATGCTCCTGTGGTTTGCTGATCAATGGTTAGATCTTTCACTTTTTTCCATTGGGGTTTGTAGTACTTTGTGTTTTTTTGTTTGGTTAGTACTTTGTAACTGAATTGACCTCCAGGCTCGGCTTGAAACCCAGTGGAAATTTCAGGAACAGGGGACAGTGTGTCTCAACGTTGTCTCAAGTGACTCTCATTGACTTCTTTAGGGAGACAGATAAGCATTCACACTAGGCTAGAAGGCTATTAAATCTCCATGAAAGACTCCGTCTGGGTCCAACTACATGGTATGAACATTATCCAGTGAACACAACCATCATTGCAATCTGCTAAAGTTGAATTATGTTAGCAGCTATATAGCTGGCCTAGAATGTTGCACATCTACTGAGGAGCATGTCTTGGCACCAGTGAGACTCCTTCATTGGTCTGATCTCTATCTAAAACGTGTAGGGAATGAAGTAAAATCACAGTATCACTGTTCCAGCGTATAATGTTTACAAACTAAGCATTGAGGCTTTCCCCCCTGAATGCTTGGATTGATTTTTCTATGCCACCCACACCCTTCCACCACTACCTTTGTAGCTTGGCAACTATAAATAAATTGCAAGAAAATTACTTCTTACTGTTTCACAATGCTTTTCTTATCAGACGGCCACAGCTGCCGCATATCCCGATACTTGTATTTACGGTGTCTACAGCTGGAAATATTATTGCTTATGTTCTTCAGGGGCTGAGAAACATTATCCTATTATTTTATAAATTTCATTCATTTTTCCCTTTTTGTGTCAGTATCTTTTAAAGTGTAGTTATTGCCCAGACATGTCACTATCGATGCTCTTTAATACTATTTTTCTGGTTATGGTTAATATTTATCTGAAACAAAAATTAAATATGAGAACTTAAGGAATAAATTACTAAGTTTCAGTATTCTTAATGTAAATCTGCAAAGTAATGTTGATGTACTTCAATATTAGTAGTAAGCTCTCCACTGTGATTATTCAAATTTCCAGAATATTAAAAAGAGAATATTTGTACTAGATCTTTGTTGTTCTGCTTATCTTTTTAAAATTAGATATTCTTAACAAGTGGATAGTCAATAAAATATTGAATAGACCAAAACAGAATGGTATTCATTTGAAAACATATAGGATTCAAACTGCATGCAGTTAAATTCTGTATATCGATATTTTCTTTAAATTATTTTTGTAATTTAGTATTCTGATTAGTTAATACTGTATATTCCATCTGAGTGCTGTTGCTATTTAGAGTGTAGATTTTGAGGTGAAATTAAACAGCAATAAAAGTATTAGCTAGAATACAGAATATTAATATTTTATGACATATTTTCCGAGATTGAGAAAGACCTCTCCTACATGAATTTCATTAACTATTGATGTAAAATAAAATAAAAAATAGATGTCAGCCATGCTGCTTTTGATTCTTTAAAAAAATATTAATCTTGGCTATCCAAAATAATTTGGTAGTGTTCTCAAATTAGTATAAATGAATTTAAATATCATTTCCTCTTATTATGACATCTTAGACATAGGCAAAATTAATCCATACTTGTCAGAAGGAAACTGTTAGTGAGGTTTAGAGACTGAACTGCAGAATTCCATCCCACAAGGTTTATGTTTCATAAAAATTCCTCCAAAATTATTTGTCTGGGAAAAAGATCATCCATTAAGTACACGCTAAATATTAAGGAGAAGGTAAAAATTATTCCACAAAGGAAACACCAAAAGCCCTGGAGAAAAATATAAATCTGTAGTGAGTAAATATTTATTGTAAATTATTTTCTACAACTCTCCAAACACTGAAAAAAAAGGCCTATAGAACCAAGGAGAAAAAAGTTCGAGCCCAACAGTTATAATAAGGATTTGATCAAACTAGATGTTCAGCTTGAATAAAAGTTAATGAAAGTGTTCACTTTTCCCCGAGCAGTGCCATGCTTTAGTCAGGTTTGTTTCTGCTCTTAATTGTCAGAATAATTTTTCTGAACCAATGTCTTCCTTTCTTTGGATCAGAGAGATGATTTCCAGCATCTAACATTTTCTGAGTATCTTGGTGTCATGTGATTGTTTAGAATTGCTGCCTTCCTGCTTGCAACATATATGTGAAAGTGCATGAAACACACTTGAGGGTTTTTCAATAAGGAATTCCCAGTGTTACTAGGAAGACTGTGCTGCTATTGTAGGAAAACCTTGAGTTGGTGCTCAGATGTCAGGAAACAATACAGGAGCAGGCACTAGAGATGCAGTCCTCAAAATGGGACACTTTTTTTCTGGAAAAGAAACCTTTGTTTAAAACCACTGAGAGGTTACAGAATTCAGTTGAAAAGATTTTGCAAACCAAATTTCTCACTGAAGGTAGCTGTAAATGACTAGAAGGTCTGTGCAAACACAATACAAAGGAAACTTAAGAAGATGTGTTTTTCATGACAAATTATAAAGAAGATACCAGCCTGAAAGTGCTGTAGTAACTGGGCCAGTGGCCCTCAGTCCTGGTGTGATGGCAACAGCTGTAACAGATGCGCAGGAAGGGATCAGTCTACAAAATGTTCGAAAGCAAAAACTCATAGAAGTTGGAGATGGAGTTATTTTTTCTTATTCTCATCTAGAAGATGGTATTGTTGACAATCAATGTTGACCTTAAGCATTTTTTTCATATTTGTCCTTATTTGTGCAGCAACTAGAGAGCATCTGTATTCTAGAATCTTCTTGCTGGAAATGGGGGTAATTAAAAACACGACATTTTTCTTTATGGTGCCTCAATGTAATGTGCTGCAATACTAGCTTATCAAGATATAAATTTTTACCTCAGAATGAATTTAGAACACACACATACATATATTCTAAGGTTAAAGAAGAAAATCAGGGGAATTATAAAATCACCTGAGTTATTCTACAGTAATTGATATTTTACATTTTTACCTCAGAAATAACAATTGCAATAAAATAGAAAAGAGATGTAGGATTAAAAATTTTTTAAAAGGGCCAAGGATACAGCTCAGTGGCACAGCACCTGTCTGGCACGTGTAGGGTCCTGAGTTCGATTCCTGGTACCAAAACAATTCTTCAAAAAGTTAAACACTCTATCATGTTAAATTAAATTGAAAGTACAAAATGAAATTATGATTTAAAGAACTAACTTCTCTAGCTATCTGCATTAAAAGCCCAGGAACAACAGCATCTTTTGTAGGGAGCAGCACTCCTGCCATTCAGACTTTGTTTTCAAACCATCCTTCCACACTTTTGAAACCAGCGCCCCTCGGGAAAGGGCTGATTCTAGATACTGAAGCAGGGAGAGGGAAGTGGAGCTGGGTGTGTGTGCGTTTTGTAGGAAATATTCAAAGATTCATGGAACTTCCTTAAGAGAAGGGCTTTCTTTAATACAAAACGGGATAATTCAAGCATCAGAAACAGCCTGACAATGCTAATAACTGATGCTCCTTGAGATCCATTACACTTATATAATTGATGCAGTAGGGAGTTTTTTAAAAGGCAGGATAAGACAAACAAACTCATTTGAGTTCACTGAAGATGAATAATATGCTAACTCTTTATTTTTCAAGTTTGACAAAAGATGATAATTAGATATTTATTCTGTTTTTTAAAAATGCAAACTGTAATTTCAAGGTTGAAAAATGATCCCGGTTGATAAAGCTTTTATTTACAGAACACCAATAAATAAGTCTAAAAGGAATGGTAGAATTAGAACATCATTTTGATAATTATAATGAAACATCTAAGAAAAGAATCTTCTAGAGATGCCAACATCTTTGGGCAAAATGTTGGGAAATAAATTATGTACATAATTTGTACAAAAGAAGAAACAGACATTCATAGTAAAAAGGATCCAAATGTATCGAATTTAACCTAGTGTTACCTTGTTGGGGGTAACAGAACTCTGCTACTAAAACACGAGAAATACTAATTTTCTCCATGACTTACTTTTGTCAAAAGTATCTAACACATATTTATTTGTGATCTTAGCTTAAATTTTCATTTTAGTGGAAAGTACTAGGGATAGAAAACATACAAATTACATCCTGAGAACACAGTGAGGAATATAGAGCATTATACATGGAATCTGCCCTGTCTTTAAAAAATAGAGTAGGGAAAAATGTGGGGAGGAAACTATGCTTGATTTTAAAATTACTAAGAGACATAACAAAGAAATACACTGAATGTTTGTTTATTGAATCCTGATGTAAAAAAAGAGTCAGGACAAATGGTTGAGAGAATATGATTTTGGACCAGGCATTGGATACTATTAGGGAACTGCTGTCAGTTTTGTTAGGTAGGTTTGATGATGCGATTGTGATCATCTGGGAATTTATTTTCATGTTGAAGACTTCAGTAGGAAGCTAAAGCATGGCGATGAAAGAATAAGAACCAGTATGGAGAGTGCATTTCTACAGTAATGTAAAAGACGCAACACTAACAATGTTGAATCTATATGGTAACTACGTAAGTCTTTTGTAAATATTTTCTATGTTTTTAAAGAAGCAGGGTACCTGGGTGACAATAAAAGACAGACTAGCTTCATTCCCTTAAGGATGTGGCTTGCAGAGATTCAAATAGTCTGGTTGTATGAATGAAGCCCAAAGGCACAAATATTAATGGGCAAATGGGTGCTTCTCAGGGGAACTCTGTCACTGCAAACACTGGACTGGGTATCTGTCAATGAACAGATGTAATTATTTCAGCATGCACCTTTAGAGGTTAGTGTTTGGATCCTGGAGGACACTTGAAACTCTCTGGGTGTGGTTTAAAAATGTGATGACTCATGTTGGATCTGTGACCCTTTCCCTGAGCCTTCTGGGGTCAAGCTCTGACTGTCCAGTCATTCCCTTCTTCAAGGACTATAAATCAGCTGTGCTGTGAATGGCCTCTTTTTAACAATTCCAATCTCGTGACTGAGTTTCTGCTTCCTACTTTCAAATGTGAGTTTCAATGAAAATCAGTTATTCTATAGGGAAAAATGCTTTTCACTAGTCAGGAAATTCTTTTCATCTTACTAAAGCTGAAACATAATTGTTTAGCTATTTCCATTCTCTAAAGCACAAAATATCTAGTACATAGCCCTTACCCTAACTATTAAATCAAAATGCTCTTCGAAGGTGGACTATGATCGTACTTAGGAAACTTACTAAGTCCAAAAGCACTCACCAGCTGCTACAAAAAGCATATTGCTGGTCACTTAAGGAAATCTTCGACAGGAATAACTTCTTGTCTTTAGAAACCTGCACATATTTATGAGGGAGGGGAGAACAACCTAAGACAGGCCATTCTTGAAGTTAGTCATCAAATATGTATTTTGCTCACATAGAATTTATAATTAGTTTCTTCAAGCTCAAATTCTGAAATATTCTTATAATAATGAATGATACTTCTGACAGTGATATGTACACACTTCCTGAAATATTTTCTTTTTAAATACTATGAATGAAATCTTATCAAGTATAATATTTAATCATGAAATAAATTATGAATAAATGGTCAGATTTTTCACATGTGAATATTTGCATTAAAAAGTCATTGCTGATATTTTAGGCTAAGACAATTGAACTGAAGTTGCACTCTTAGAAAATGAGAGTAATTACTTTTGTATGTCAAATTATATTTGACATTTCTTATTTCTTCATTTCATACCATGGAGGATTCAACCAACCCCAGATGGAAATATTTGGCAAGGTAATGCCAGGAAGTTACAAAAAGTAAGACTCGTTTCTCACTTACTGAATTTTGTGATGAATCCATCTAATGAAGTGATTTGTAGCACGCCCTGTTGCAACCTCCTGCCCTTGGGCAGCCCTCAGGCACTTGCTTGATTTTGGTTTGTGTGCTATTTGTTAGGCCTGTGATAGATGTACAGCAAAACCTTGGGTTGTGAGTTTTTGACAAGTATTCTGCAAGAGGACCTAACACTTCTAATAAATTTTAACTTGATAAATGAATAATGTCTTACAATAAGAGTAGTGTGAACCAGTGGTTTCTCTTTTCTCCCTCTCCCTCTCCCTCTCCCCCCTCCCTCCCTCTCCCTCTCCCCCTCCCTCCCTCTCCTTCTCCCCCTCCCCCCCCCTCCCTCTCCCTCTCCCCTCTCCCTCCCTCTCTCTCCTTCTCTCTCTCTCCTGCTCTCTCTCTCATTTTCTCTTGCTGTGAGTGTGGGTGATCATCTCCCAACAGCAATAGGTTATGGAGGAGATATCATCTACAGAGGAGAAGAAAAAAAGCCCAGGAATTCTTCACTTCAAATGAGATTAAAGAGGTGGGTAAAATATGGGAAACAGTACACAATTTCATTTTAAAAAAAAACCCAAATAAGGCTGTAGCAATGTGAGTGATGACAATGCAATGCCACATTTCTGCAAAGTCCTGAAAAGGCAACAAAAGCAATTATCACTGGGTAGCTTCCTTATTCAAGTTTCACCGAGAAAAAGATCACATTGAGCCAAAAGATGCAATGCTTCCATTAGTGGTAGTGAAATTGTCCTGCACAATGACTCTCCTCTCTCTTGTCGCCCTCACAACAGCAGTGAAGGATTTCCCAGGTAGGTGCAGGTTAAGGTTAATTCTTTCTTTTTCTTTACAGTTTGTATTTTCTTTATTATTTTGTATTACATTAAAATATTGTAATCAATTTTGCAGGAATATTCTTGTATTGTGCAGCAAACCATCTGAGTTTCCATTATTTCTCATAGAGATTTGCTTTGATATACAAGTGCTTTGGATTACAAACATCTTTGCAGAAAGAGTTACACTTGCAAACCACAGTTTTACTGGATAAGGCACAAGTTCTGAACTTGTACAGATTTTTTGGGCTCATTATTCCCTAAACAATATGGCATCACAATTATTCGGATAGCATTTACTTCATATTAGTCAATATAAGTAATCCAGATATGATTTAAAGTACATTGTGTGAGAGAGTATGAATAGTTTATATATGAAATACATGGTCATTTTATGTAAGTGAGTTGAGCATACAAGGATTTTAGTACCTACAGACAACCCTGGAAATGATCGCTTGTTGTCATCGAGGGACAAATGTGTTACTTAATCTTTGTTACTTAATCTTTGGTGAAGCAGCTAAGTAATCCTTTTTTCAAATGATCTGGAGTAAGGAGTGAGGATGAATTTGGACTGGGATGCAGCCAAGTGGTAAAGATCATGGGCTATGCTAAAGAGGCTTATTTTTCTCTTATTACTAATACAAATCCATGAAGACTTTTTATTGTGGAAGTGCCATAGTTAATTTTTTACTTAAGAATTATACTTGATAATATTAAGAAATGTACTGGGTATTATTTTAGCCGGGTTGGATACCTGTGACAAAACACCATAGACCAGGTGGCTTGTAAACAACATAAATATATTCCTCACACTTTCTGGATGCTGGAAAGTCCAATAGCAAGGAACTTGGCAGGTCCATGTCTGGTGAGGACCCGCTTCCACGTCGTCTATTTTCACCTAGGTGGTTCCTACCCATTCTTTGGCTCTCTACTGAGTACCTTTCTCACTTACTTTTCCTGTGCACGTAGATATTGCTCTCTGCTTATGGGCCTTGGTCCTCTCCTGTGCCCCATGCAGAACCGACTTGCAGTGGAGGCAGTGCGGGTTTTCTAGAGAAGCTGAGTTTGCACTTGCTGCACAGTGACATTAGGGCTTGGAAGCAGAGGCACCTCTAGGTGTCCAGAAAAACTCCTATTTTCAGGAACATGCTTCTCCTCAGTCAGCTCTCTTGTGTTTTACTTCAGTTCTAATTTTCACACATCTAGATGCCACTATATCTCATTACGATTAAATTTCACACAACCATTGCAGGAAATAATTTCTCAGCTATTTAAATTATCGTGTTATACTCAGTGGCTTCAAAATGTCAGCTAGAAACCCTCTGAATATTTTTCAAACACTGTTCTTGAGGGGGCTAGTGATATATTTTTTAAAGAAAGCTTTTAAGACACTGTCTATTCCTAACACAAAACAAACATCTGTAATTCGTTTTATGAAAAGACTGTAAGACTCTTTTGATTATACTAGAACTTTACTGTCTTGATATTTAGCTGCTAACCAATATGGTGAACATAGTTTTGACATATTGAAACTTTGTTTTAATGTTATTTGCTTTTATAACTATTTACCTGTATATATAGTGTATGTTTCCCAGAATTGCTTTTAAGTATTTCTGAAATTGACCTACCCCATGGTTCCTAACCTGATTCCAGGTGCATTCTCAGCTAAAAACAATTTTTTATCCTGAGTGATTTTGTGATTCACTCTTATAAATCAATAATGTTACATGAGTATGTTTTTAATGGACACCTCATAATATGGGATATTTTGAGGCATAAAGTCACTAATTTTTAAAGGGATGTTTTTCATTTTGGGAAAGATTTCATGCAGTGGAAAGGATGTTTCACAAGACACTGTGGAAACAAGAACTTGTGAATGCTCCTTTGAGGCTCAAACATCAAAAACAAAAACAAAAACAAAACACAAAAAAATATAAAAACAAAAAAACCTGTGCCCTTTACAACCTAAGTCCTGACCTTGTGCTGGGTTACTTCCTTGGATTCCTGGAGCAGCTTTTCTGGTAGTTAGGATTATGCAAGGGGCATTCCTTGCTTCAGGTAAAGGAATTCATACTGCCTTTATGTACCAGATGCTCTTGCTCTGTGATGTTATGAAAGTTTTCTCTTTTTTTCTATTCTTCACTCTCTACTTTCATAAAATGAGAAATTTTAAATCCAGTTAACAAATCTAATTGATACTTAAAACTATTTATTGTTGGACTCAAAATTTCTTATGTCCCTAGCAAAAACTTAGTAAGAAGCACAATCATTGTTAACTATACCTGCAGTTAACATTATTCTTAAAGTAGATAATTGGAAAGAGAAGAAGAGACGGATGGGGAAGAGAACGAGAGGGAAAACGGAAGCTGCTTCTGATCTCTGAATAGCATGAAGCCAATGATGTTATTAAAATGTAATTTGAAAATCCACATGTGCTTTTATAAGATAAAAGGGAAACTTTGGGGCCCATTACATAAGTTTCTCAAAGAAGAATTCAATAAAAATATATAAGATGAATGCTCTGGACTAATTGAGTAAAATAAAATATATGCACAAATACATTTCTCAAGAATCCTAAAAGATTTTGATAGTTGAAAGAAAATAGTGATTGGAATGCATTTACAGAGAGCATAAATTTTTACCATGAAAAAATGTATGATATTTATGTCATGAGACCTATAAATTCTGATAATATTTTCACTTTTATAAAAACTTATTTTATTGTATCATGTTACTTGAGTGTAAGAAAATCAGGTGAAATATAAAAGCTGTGATTCCTAAATGAGAGCAAAATCCTACTGTGCATTTACCTTCATTTTACTTCATCCTTGTACATTTATTTTATCATCATGATTTAACTGTTGCCATCTTTATTCTTACCTAATTAAATCCTGTCTCTTCTGTCAGGGTATATTGTATATGTACCCTATCCCTCAAATACCTACATACCTTATTAAATTGTTAATTGTACTATGATTGTCATTAATGAAACAAAATTTTTCTTAAAATTCAAAGACCACTGAAGGGTCATTTTTTTCTGGTGCTTGTTTCCATACAGGTTTTTCAACATCTTTTTTTTTTTTTTGGTATTAGGAATTGAACTCAGAACCTTGCGCTTGCCAGGCAGGCACTTATGCCACTGAGATGTATCTCCAGCTCAATTTTTACACATCAAAAACACCTTGGAAACTCTTTCTGAAACAACTAACCATGTTACTATAGCAATTATCTAATCAGAAGTATGTTTTTAAAAAGTCATCTGGAATATTTTTCTCTTATGTGGATATTTTTTCCTTTATGATTTATAAATATTGTAAGTAGTAAAAAAATGCCGTTTTACCATAGACATGCCACCACATATTTCTAGTCACTTTATTGAGTGTCTGCCATATAGTACCTACATTAACTGTTTTTTCATTAAATCATTTAATTCTTATTAGCAGGGCAATATTACAAATATAAAAAGAACAAAATTAAGAAACATGTAAACTTTCTGAATCTCCACAAAACCAGAAGTAGTAGAACCAGAATTTAACCTATTTTAGTTCCATTTCACAGTGTTCTTCCAAATAAAATGGTTTATAAAAATGCCAGCTATAACAAGCAAAGAAGGCACACCAAGAACCTGTCTCAAAAAGACAAAAAAGAGACTTCTGGGAAGATGGCAACTGGGTAAGCAGCAGAGAAAGATCCTCCCAGAGGATCATCACCCAGACACTGGAATATAGCAACATCAGAGAGACAAGAAGGAGAGAAGTGGGCTGCCTGGACCCAGGAAGGATCTGAAATGAGAATTAAAGCCCCCAGAAAGAGCAAACAAGACCTCTCCTGGATGAAAGGCTCTGAGGGCTGCCCTGGCACAGTTGGAAGAAGACGAAGCAGAGGAGGGAGTCACAGTTACAAACACACCCTCGGCCTGCTACCTCATTCCAGCCCTCACAGCTTCAGCTTCAGCTTCGGAGGCCGGAGCTCATGGGAGCCTCCTGAGATGGCCAGGGGAGAAGGGAGTTCTGAGAGCTGGTCCAAAACCGGAGCAGAGAAAGCACAGCCTAGAAAAGAGGCAGCAGTGGTTGGGCGGTGTTGTCGAACCCAGTATGAGGATGAAAAGTTAAAACAGCCACTAAAACAGAATCTCCACTTTGCAGCAACCTTCCTAATCAGTGCCCTGAGGCAAGGCAGAGTCAAAGCAAACAGTACACAGCCCACCACACCTAGCTCTGCACCTGCCCTGAGGCTATGGCCTCCTATCTCTCCACTGTGTGAGCAACTGCCAACAGAGAGCAGCCGAGAGCAGCGGCAGCAACCTCAAGGTCACAGCAATTCCCAGCGATCCAGCCAAAGAACAAATGGGAACTGGAGCACAACAGTAAGAGAGAGCTGCAGATGGAGGTGGACCACACGGCCCCATGCCCTTCTCACTCCAACACCAAGCAGGAAGCATGAGCTGATTAACTGGGCTTCAGCTCCCACCCTGAACTCCCTCTGTGAGTACCTTGAGTCTTAGTAACCTGCACGCTCAACATGTGTTCCTGACAGCAATAGGATGAGTCCACGAGCTTCAGGACTCACCCTAAACTACTAATATGAGCACCAAGAGGGACTTCATACTGCTTGCATATATGAACCTTGTATCAACCCATAACAACAAACTACATGAAAAGCAGCAGTCCTGGAGTCCTGAGCGAGAACAACATACTCTACACAGAAGACTCAAGAAAATCCTCCAGTTCTCTCCTAGAACTAATAACTAAACTTAGCACACACTCCAGACTACCTCAATGAGCACGGGTGGGGGAGATTTCACACCATTTGTGCCCAGCATTGTAAATGTGCCCAATGCCCAGCTGTAGGGGTGGGGAGCGGCAGCACTAGAGATTGAGGGGTAGGAGGAGGCAAAGACCTGGAACTAGGATGCAGACCTGGTATTCTAGATGGATGGGGACAGCCTCCAGAGAGTCATAGGAGGCCTGCAGGGAGACACTAGTGGGCTAGGAGGGGACCCCAGGGGCCTTGATGGGGAGTTCAGCAGGCTGAGGGGGGAGAGGGGCTCCCTCTAGGTTACATGAAAACCCTGAAGTCCTGGACTGGGCCTCTGGGAGCGCAGTGATGGGGTGGAAACCAGCAGTCCTTGGGGATGACCCCATGCACTTGACCAGGTCCCCGGGAGCACCTCAACAGGTAGGAGCCTGGCGGTCCCTGGGGACCACCCCGAGGACTCGACTGGGCCTCCAGGTATGCTGCATTGAGGCAGAGCCTGGTAGTTTGTGGGGTAACCCTGCCAACTCAACTGGACCCCCGATGGCCTTGAGGGCTTGTCAATGGGGGCTTGACCGTAGTGAACCTGGTTCCCTGCCTATCTACTGTCTTTGAGGATGGGTGCTTTTCCACCTCCTGCCATATCAATTTGTGTGCACATGTTTGTTACAGCATAATTTGAAGCAGCCATGTCTCTTCCCAGTGTGAGAGCCCGAGGGAGTAAGTAAACCGAAACATACAGTTATTATCAGAGGGAAGATGACTGATTGGGTGGGAGAATAACAGAGATGAAGGTGGAGAAAATTGATTAATTGAATGAGCCATCATCTGTATAACTGAGTAACAAATATGAAGATAACATTATGCAATACAGCATCCAGTGCTAATTCCCTACTATCTTCTCTATAATGTTGTATTCCCTTTATTGTTTTTGCGTTAACAAATGTGAAGATAACTTTATGTAATACAGCATCCAGTGTTAATTCCCTACTATCTTCTCTATAACTTTGTATTTCCTTTATTGTTTTTGTGTTATTCTGGTTTATATGTCTCCATTCTTTTGTCTTTAAAAAAACACAAGCAAAGAAAAAAAGTACTTCAGCACTCCCCCCCCCACGTATTTAAATAATGCAGTATGGTAGGTACTCAGCATATTTATATAATAAAAATGATTGAGGTATAATTAGGTGCTCAATCTAAAACAGTGCAGAAAAAAGGAGGAGAGAGATATAAACAGCAAGATATAAAAGTTTAATGCAGGCATGGAGGGAGTCACCACACAACAGCTGTGCTGGCTCTCTGAAGACAAAGGACAGGGTGAGAGCTTATTTGCACTCCCAGGGGAGTAGGGCACAAGGTAGCTGATGTAGGCTGCTCAGCATAACATGCTGAAAGAAGATTGGATCATTTTTGGCATGTGCAGGCTTTAGCAAAGGTGGATGGGAAGGAGAAACCATAGGGGTTTCTGGGAGGAAGAAGCTAGGCACCATTAGAACTTAGCATTGGACCTTTGCCATGATGAATGAGCAAGTCTCAGGCAGGGGACCTATCAAAAGACAAAAATGATAATAGATTTTAATTGAAAAGAAGAAAACGTTCTATAGATGAATCGGTGTGCTGTGGCTGTACTAGTGGCCGGCCCCTCACTGGGGCAGAAGGCCTGATGCACACAGCTTAAAGCAGGAAGAGTTGCTCTTCGCTCATGGTTTCAGAGGTTTCAGATCATGGTCAGTTATTTCCAAGATAGAAACATCACAGAGGAAGGGCATGCAGAGAAACACTGCTTATTTCATGACATTTAGGGACAAGGAGACAGGGGAAATGATAAATGATAAATCCCCACGATCACATTCCTGTCCTATTCCTGTCCTTTACTAATCTTCTAGAAGTCCCTCAAGCCAATCAAGTTGATAATCAAGATTTAAAAATCCTAATAGCTAATTGCCATAAAAATATATGTGGAATCTTAGTTATTTAACAAAATAAAAGCTTAAACCTTCTACTCATTCTAGTTCAACAGCCATCAACAGAGTTAGAAAAAAGGAGAGAAGCTCTGCTCCACACAGTTACTCATAGACTTGGGTTCCTTCCATGAGAAACCCTTGGAATCCCTCACTAGAAGATTCCATCTTTTCCTAGTAAATAAAGAATCACAGGGGACATCACAGAGGTCTGGCCTGAGAATAGCATATATTGCTTCCATACATTTACATTGGCTGAAGTTGAGGCATATGGCCTAATCCCAGTTGTGAGCAAAGCTGGGAAACAGTCTTGTGAGAACACATAACTTGGTCTCAGCACTAGATAGCAAAGTACATCATCATCGAAATGACTGCAGACGGGAGTTTGGCAGTGAGGTGGGAACTCTAGAGAATGAGAACATTGTTAGAGGCCAGGAAAAAATTCCACACTTTGAGAAGAAGCTTAATTTCTTCCCAAATTACAGAACAAGCTACCAAAGAGCATGCTTTCGTTTTAATGCTAGAAATATGTCTTATGAGTTAGTGCTCCCTTGCAAAGCCAGGGTAAGTGAAGTCTGAGAATTTTAATTACAATAATGATTTTAGAGCAAGTTTTAATAAAACTGGAGTGTTTCACAAATTGTGACATAGTTTTAAAGCACTATTAATTCTCACCTTGTTAAATGTGAGGATTATGAAATTAGAGCTCATTTTTAGGAATAAAAAACTAATTTTCTTAAAGTTGTAAATTGTGTCACCCTTGAAAGGAAGAAAAAGACTAATGATACAACCTCATGCCCAAATATAGTAGAAGCAACAGTTGAAAAATTATCTTCCTCCAACTCTGCCAATGTATGTGATTCCTAAGATGTCCGACCCTACCCTGTGCACTGTAGTTGGCCTGCCTTCAACTGCAGACTGCCAGTTCCTTCCAAAACAGCCTAAACTTGTTGAGACATTACTACAAATGGTCAGTTTTGTTTGTTTTCCTCTCCATGGAAATATTTAATCCCAATTTTTTTTTTACTTTGGGATGAACTTAGTTCCAAGATGTGACAATTTACAGTTTTGCATTTGTTCTTAACTATGAAGTTTTCACAAAGATAATAGATTTACTCTTTTAATATAAATTATATTAATACAAATAAATAATATAATCTTATAATATGTAATTAATATACATTACCTTAGTATAAATAATATAATTATATAACACACAATTAATTTAAATAAATAGTGTTTTCAAATTCTACACTTCATTCATCCATGCATTTTCTCACACTGGAAAATTTTGGACTTTAGCTTGAATAGGTCCCTTCCTGTTGGGAAAATACAAACAAATAATTAGGTAAATAAAATAAAATCCAGAATGTGAAAAGTGTTATACAAGCACAAAGGTATATCTATGATTTTAGATGTCAAAATTGGGTCTTTAACATGATTAGGAGTAGGGAGTACTCTGTGGAAGTGAGTTTTGCACTGAGACTTAAAGAATAAGAAAGACTCTGTTGCAGGAAAGGACAAGAAAGAATAACATTTGAAGGACATGAAAACTTGAGTTTGGAGAGTGACATACGCAGTCAGCCAATGCTGGGACGTGGGTGACTGGAAGGAAAGCAAGGGCCAGCCCACACAAAATGCCCTGTCATGTGCAGCCATTGATGGGTAAGTTGCAAATGTCTGGCTCCTGTGATACACCTTGTAGTTTGTAAGGCTTTTTTTTGTTTTTGTCTCAATGGGAAAATAAATTGGGAAGAGCAAGTGTAGAAATTGGGAAAGTAAGGAATAGGTCAAATCTGGCTTAGATCAGGGTGTGGTGAGAATGCAGGGGAAGGGAACGGAGTGTGTGACTCACATGTGTGACTCTCGAAAAGCAGATGAAAGAAGGAGAGGGAGGAAAAGAGGAAGAGTGAAAGGATCCGAGGAGCTTGTCCAGCAACTAAGTGGAAGACGGTACCGTGGACTGTACCAGTAACACATCTGGGAGAATTAATATATTTGGAATCTGTTTGGATACCTCAACCTATTTGAGAAGCTATGAGACATTCAATGTAGATTTCAAGGATGCGCAGAGATATAAGCCCTGATTTAGGAGAAAAATTTTAGCTGAAAATGTAATAGTAGTTAGGCCTGGTGGTGCATACCTGTAATTTCTACACTCTGGATGTTTGAGACAAGAGGATGAAACATTTAAACTGAGCCTAGGAACTCAGTGTTTTCAAAATTTAAAAATTTTGTAGTGTTGGGGATGTAGATCAATGTGAAGGTACTGGAAGCAATCCCTAGTACTGTGGGAAAAAAGACATAATTAGCACTTATCAGATTATAGATGGTGCCTACATTCATGGGAATGTGTGAGATTGAGAGTACATATAAGGATGAGGAGGGTTCTTAGGATCTAGCTGGGAGAAACTTCCATATTTAAAACATAAATGGAGGAAGAGGCTCACGCATATATTCTGTATCCAAATGAGAAATGCCAGTGCTGAGAAAACTGCACTAAAATAAACCGCAGTTTCCCTTTGGCAGGATCTGTCTTAATTGTGGATGCTTGAAAAAAGAAATCTAATCATGTATGTCCGCCAGATATTTGGGTCAGGTTCTTTAATGCAAAAGTCATATATGAGAAGCTATGTTAATGTTGGTAACAGACTCTGAAACTAGCATATCTTACAAAGTCTATGTGTATTAAGATTTCCATAAAACCATTACCATTTTTATTTATTTTGTCTAGATGTAAAGCAGACAGCATGTCACGTTTCACAGTGCTAAAGTTCCTGCAGTCTAACGCATACAGATTTGTGAATTTCAAATGATTTGAAGTTCATAAATATCTTCAGTCTGTTTGTTTTGTCTTGTTCAAACCCTGGATATCATGTTTTTGCAGTTTAACACATTTCTTGAGAAGAAATAAATGTTTAGATTCCTAGCTGGATGTAAAATTGTCAGACAGAATAGAAGTTAAACATCCAGAGAGGCAAAGGTAACACATTCACAAAATATTAGAAAATCCTTTAAATAATCAGGCAAATGCATTCAGAATGTTTAGCCAAAACTCCAAACAAAGAAAGATTACATTTTGGGAAAATTAATGAATATTACATGTTTTCAAATAAAGTTAGTTTATCCTTTTTTGTGAAAGCATGCTTCAATTTTTTATCAGTCATATGATAGTAATATGTACAGATAAAAATGTGCATAGATGTTTTGATGATTTTTATCACCTATACTCTGACTATAATGATCTGATTATTCACACCTGCCAAACTGATGAAGGAGAAAGTCAGCTTGCCCTTACATGCCAAATACTATTTTCAGATTCTTGAGTTTTCATATTAATGCAGTCCATTTTGCATATTTCTAACATTCTTCTTGCTTATAGAGCATTCTTTCAACTAGTTTACTACAATCTACATTTATTAGCTGAGCATTCAAATCTTGCCATATGTCACTTTAAATATATTACTTAGATCCTACCCATTTTAATCTCTAATTAATATGTATATGCTAATTTACACATTTTTTCCTTTCTATGTATCATGTATATTAGCAGGGACTCTCCAGAGAAATATATATGTGTATCACGGTCAGAGTCTGAAAAGTACTCTATTGCTCTGTTGGATACCTGTAAACTTGAGAGCCTGGAGAGTACAGAGTTACTCAGTCTAAAATTTTGGAAGCCTCAAAATGAGAAGGAAACCAAGACTTATCCAAGAAATGTCCAATACCAAGATCTGACTGAAATCCCCCTGGAGTTGGGCTGGTGTAAGGGTATGTGAAGAACCAGGTCTCTGATTTCCATGAGTAACACCAATAGCAAATGCACCTGTTCAGGAAGGGAGAATAAGAGTCAGAGTGTAAGTCTTTGCCTTATTCCTTGCACCTCATTCCAGGCTGTCAGGTGCTTTGTCTTTATTTTAGGACATATGCTCCCCACTTGATTGCTGACCTGCACACCCGACTTCTCTGGAAACACCTTCACCAACACACCTTGGCACCCCTTAGTCCAGTCAAGTTGATATTACAGAATGAATTTCCTATCTTAAAATATTTCTCATGCATTTCTGCCTCTTCATTATGACCATCCTGTTGTATCTTCTACTTAGTGACATGTATATAAGAGAAAGGCAAAATTGCATTTTATGTGTCTTTTATCCCCACGTATTACTTAGATTAGTGCCATATTACAGATACTGAATAATAAGTTGTAGCACATTGTCAGTGCATGTTTTTGGTTGATGAGATGATTAGGATTGAGAATGATTTTTATAAAAAGGGTGAAGAAAATTAGAGTGTAGAGTAGGCTCAAACCTGCATGTATCTGCTTTCAAACTTTCTCAACACTACACTAAAATGACTCACACAGCACAGTGTAGGTGGTTACCTCTTTGATTCCATTTCTTTTTCTTTCTGTACTTTTATGAGTGCAAATTTCTTTGTCAGGCAATGGGTGATGAGAATTTATTTGAGGGGTTGGGTAACCGGCAAGCTTGGCAAGTATAACTACGTAACAGACTTTGAAAAATTATATATATATATATATATATATATATATATATATATATAAATTACAACCGAACTCATTACTTCAGCTGTTTCTGGGACTGCTGACATGTTGGTATCTCCTAAGATGGTCCTTCTGTGGAGATAATCTTTAACACAATGGAGCCATACCGTCAATATTGAGGGTCCTTCCTAGGCAGACTTGGCGTGCAGTGGTGGCTCAGGTAAAGCCCTGTTCTTTTGCTTCAGTGCGGAAAAGCTCTGTGGGCAATCTCATCTCCAGAGCTCCCTGAAGAATTAGCCCAGCTGTGCCTGCTGTTAGATCCTGCCTTTTGCACTCATGCATGTGATTCTAAGATGAAGCCACCACACATCTCATGCACACCGATTTTCAGCGTGGAGTCTGTTTCCAGGGAATTAACCCACAGTAGTATGCTTTCATAACAAGCAGTAGTAACAGGTTGCTCTCACTCCTGCTCCTTGATGGGCGAGATCTCTAGGTGCAGTATTTTGTGAATTTCAGAATTCAGCTTCTTTTCTGTGTTTTTAGTTTGTCTGTTTTGCTTTTCTCCTCTAGTTTATCAAAATTAATCTCAGCTTTTTAGGGATTATTCAATGTTTTTAAAAATTTATTTATGGTTCTTCTGCCTTTGCAGAAATAACCTAATTCAGAAAATAAATATTTGAGCCAAAAAACTTGGACCTTATATATTTTACCATTTTACATAAAATCAGTTTAATGACCTCTACTCTGTAGATTTCTGATGTTCTAAAGGAAACTGTACACACATAAAATTAATTTGGAAATTACAAGTAGGCTATTATTTATAAACATTGTTCATTTAAAAAAGAAATATTCTTACTGTAATCAGTAGATTTTTCACAATCATATCCTTATCCATATCTTGTACTACAATTTGAATTTGTGTAAATGAATCTATGTCTATAACACCCTGAACATGCCTGATCTCATCTGAGTTTGTGTGACAATTAAAACTATATGAATTTAGCATCCCAGAAGACTTTGGACATTGTATATTCTGAGTCTGCTCCCCGCTCCCACCGAAGGAAATGGAGTCACCACAATGTTGATATTTTGCCTATTCTTATATGATTAGGATAAGGATCTATGGCTGGCTATTTCTTTAGTGCTTGACATATCTTTGTAATTTATTGAAATAATTGAAATTTTGTCATCAAATTATTTTTGTTTTATAACCCATACCGGTAGGTGTTCACTATTTTATAAATTTTTCTTTCTACTTTGTATTTATAATTTAGTTCTGATTTATTTTCTTTTTCCTTTTGATTTAAAATTAAACCACCAGAATAAGCTTAAATAACACTGCACTGATTATCTTCTCAAAAGAGAGAATACATTCAGTGTGTGTGTGTGTTGTGTATATTTTAAAAAGTAGCATTTTCACATTACCATAAAAACACTCTGTATAAGAAAATAACTCATATCTGACATGTAGAGAAGAAATTATGGGGCTGGTAACAGCTGAATTCAGTCTCTGAGTTTTCTATTCCCATTATTTTATTTGACTTTTCTAAAGCCAGTTTTACTTTGGAGTACAGTCATACATAAAGACAGGAAGCTGGAAAGACTGCAGTATAAAAAGATGTAGAGAAGAGATGAATAACTTGTGTATCGATAGCGATGTGCAGGAAGATGGCTGTGTTTGGGTTTGTATGGGAAACACAGCCACGGTACTGTTTGTCAACTGATTCAGAGTTTGCAAATGAAAGCAAAATTCTGCGGAGTGCTTTTGGTTGTGAACCAAATTGTTTACAAACAGAAGCAAAGAGATACAGATATAAAAGATTTGGATTATGGTCGTGATGGCAGAGAGATAGATATAGATGGTATGGATTATGAGCATGCATGTGGACAGGGACCTAGATAGAGACAGGTGATACATAAAGGGAAGGGGACACTGAATGTTGAGCAAATGCGGTGATGAGCAGTACACAGCACGGCTATAGAAAATCACTAATAGACTTCAGGTCCTCATTTCCAGGAGGAAGGTGGAGGGAGGTAGGAGCTGGCAATGCTAAGGGTGTTACTGAGCGCTCTGGTGAGGCCTTTGCCTGTGCTGTTAGGATGAAAATGTCTGTCTCCTACCTGCCTACTCCGGCTTTCACCCGTTTCCTGCCCGGGTGGAGGAACCGCCGTGTTGAACAGCTCCAGGAAGAACGTGGCCCTGCCTGCGTCTATCTGAATGGTGCCAGAGCACTTAAAGCCTGCTTGGCTGTAGATGCAGCCACCCTGCCTGAGATGTCGTAGAAAAAATATTCATTTCAACTTGGGTTCTTTTCCTTTTCTGATATCCTTTCTTATTTCTGAGAAGCACGTATCTGAAATGTAGATGATCCTTTTCTATGACAGTGCAAAATATACACAGTTCATTCACAAATTTATGAACTCAGCAACTGTATATGTTCTGGGTAATGCCTGCTCTTTTGTTTGCAAATATAGTTAGGAAAACAGCCATAAAATGGCTTTTGTTTGAATTTTAAAGTCATCAGGTTACTTCTTTTGTCCTTAAACAGAATAACTAAAGAATTTGAGAGCATTCAGTATTTTATCTTGCGAAGGCAGTATTTTGTAATGATTGGTAACAGCAAGCATAGATACAGCTAAAGGAAGGCAGGATGGAGCATTCATTTTCCTTGGGACCTAAAATTCTCACCTGAAAGTGGTTTGCAAAGAGGTTAGTACTAAGGAAAGTGATTTGGTGTGACTTTATTCTGACCTAACGGCCTGAGGAAGCAATTCTAGTGTCTTAGTTTGTTCAGGTTGCTATAACAAAATGTCAGAGACTGAGTAGTGTGAGTAGCTTATAAACAGACATTTATGTCTTATAGTTCCAGAAGCTGGGAAACCCAAGTTCAAGGTGCTGGTGGATTTGGTGTCTCGAAGGGCCTGTTTTCTAATGCATCAAGACTGCCTTCTCTGTCCTCATGTGGCGTCAGTGGCAAGGCAGCTGTTGGAGGCTTCTCTCATAAAGGCACTAATGCACTTCATGAGGCCTCTGCCTTTATGACCTAATCACTTCCCAAGGTCCTACCTCTTAACACCATCTTGCTGTTGATTAGGTTTCAAGGTATGAATATTTGAAGGACACAAACATTCAGAACAAAGCAGCTACCAATGTTGCAAAAGTCAAAAAGTGGAAGCAATCTACCCACTGGCACGAAGGAAGACTTTATTGCCAGATGGGGGTGTTCAGTCCAGATTCCCAGGGTGATTGGACGGAAACAATTACAAAGATCACAGCATACATGGAGGTGGGCTTACAAAAGGAGACCATTTTCCTGTTAAGGCAAGAATATTAGATGAAGAGCAACAGCCCGTTGGCATTTCTGTTCCCAAGTGAGGAAGAGGCAGAAACTCAAGTCAGTGCCAAGCTCTCCAGCACACGTCTACTCCACTGGAGTCTGAGAGCAGATAATTATATTCCTTCTTTTCTTTCCTATTTATCATTTATCACAAAGCTGTGTGCCCTTTCCTGTCAGTGCAAACAACAGAGGGTCGGGAGTAAGTGGCCAGACTGTGCAGGCCTTCCCAAACCAAGGAAATGATATATTTCAACCACTCATACTGAAATGTTTTAATGCTAAGCTAAGCCGCTTGGCTGTCAGAGCAGTGAAGTGAAAATAAAATTAGAGGCCAAATGCCTAAACCCTCAAGAAATGTCATGGACGAGAAAAAACAAGCACAAGCTTTTCCTTATTATATTTTCTTAGCGTTTAAATATATAGATTTTGTTATCACTGCACTGAAAATGGAATCAGTGACCCATCAGACCAAATGCTTATGTTCAAGAAATGCCTTGAACTTTAAATAAACTCCATATTCCTTTCTTTTGAATTAATTTACTTGCGGATGTGTCACACTACTTGAGAATATATACTCAGTTGAAAAATAGAGCCAACGGCAGAACGGAGGTTCATTTTCTGACTGTTCAGACATTACCGGACAGACGACAGAGCTTTCAAAGGAAACGTGGACTTCTCCTTCCTATTCGTTCAGGGATGAGAAACGAAATTGAAGGCAGAATTCAGTTTCCTCCAGTGACCACAAAACACCATTTTGAAATCGTGTAGTGTTTTGTCTTTGCTGCTGTCTTGATTTTTCTCTCCTTTTCCTTGGCAGCCTTGTGAATTTGTAAGTAGCTAACTCCTATTACTTCCCTGGTCCTGCACTACCAGCAGTACCGATGGATTAAGCAGCTGGGCAGCTATAGGGAATTCTCGTCCCCTCTCTGGGCCTTAGCTCTTTTCTGTAAATGAGCGTGGGACTAAATAATTTCTTGCTCCATTGTTTGATCTCTTTGCTTGGTCCATGTCGATTTAACATTTGAATGTCCCTGTCTGGGGAGGTAGAATCAATTTCTATAGCTCTGAATACTAGAGAATCGGCTAGGTAATGGGTTGCACCAAAGTGGGCATTCACATTGATGAGAGCAGGGGAGACAAGAGGGAGAGGGAGAGCCAGAGGTGGGCGGGGGGAGAAGGGGGGGAGAGGGAGAGAGAGGGAAACCGTGTAATCAGTTTAGCTTCCTGTGTTCCTGAGGATCTAAGGTCTCTTTCTCTCCTACCAGATGGCTCTTTTCTATTTTTCAGTTTAGCCATCTGTAGATATTATGTTGCACTTTGACTTATATATAAAGACAGGAAATTTTCATTATCATGGATGATGCCGTGATTTGAATCTTAAATTTCCCTAACAGACTGACGTACTAACGTCTGGGTCCCCACCCGGTGGCACGGGGGGGGGGGGGGGGGGGGGGGGGGGAAGCGGTAGAACTTTTAGGAGTGGGGCCTCAGAAGGACATTAGGTTACTGGGAACATGCCCTTGTAGGGGATGCTGACCTCTGTTTTCTCTTCCCCTGGTTCTCTGCCACCACAAGCTGGGCAGCACCGCTTTAGCACGTGTTCCTCACCGTGCTGCTCTGCCTCACTGTAGGACCCAAAGCAATGCAGCCAAGCAACCATGGACTGAGATCTCTGAAACTGTGAACCCAGGTAAATATTTCCTTATTTTCAGTTATTTATCATAAGTATTTTCTCACAGCAAGAGAGACTTTATTAACACAGATGATTAGAAAACAAAACTTTAAAAAATTAAGTCTTTTTAGAATCTTCATATTAGAATGTTAAGAATAATATTTATATTGAACGTTGAACTTACATCAATAACCAATCATATAAGCGTATTGAGGCTAGTTTACTAAATATTTATTATTTCTTGTCAGATTTCAAATGTTCATTATATGTCTTTCATATTTTTAAATGACATTTTAATTGGCTCATAATAACAATGTTTTCATTGTTCTAATGAAATAACCATATATACCTATAAATAATCTATCTTAGTGAGATAACTTTAGTTTATTAGCTAAACTAAGCGGTACTCATGCTAATCTAAGTAGAATGAGGTATATGACAATTCTGAGGTATATTATACCAACTACACAAGCTATGTGGGTTAGAGCCCCAGAAATCCATTTTCTCACAATTCTGGAGGTCAGGTGCTTGAAGTTAAGATGACAGCAGGACCACTTACCTCTGCAGACTCTAGAAGAGAGTTCTTACTTGACTTTCTTCTAGCTTTTTGGGGAAACCTAGCAATCCTGGGCATTCCCTAGCCTTCCTGTTGCCATTTCTGTCATCTTTTGTGTTTCTGCCTGTGTTTTCTGTTTTGATCTCTTAATAAACAGCAGCAACAGTAAATGCATATCATAGAATTTAGAACACGTGGTGCAGGGTGATCTCATTTTCAAATCTTTGCCTTAATTGTATTTGCAAACACTCAATTCTAAATTTTCTCCCATTCCAAAGTTCCAGGTGGATGCATCATTGGGGATTGACATTCAATTCACTACTTAGGGAAAGTCAGAATTCAAGTGAAGAAATATCACCTGGGCTCTAGCAACCACAAGAAATAACAATTAGGAAGCCCCCTGGAAGTTCTTGCTCTCAGAAATCCTCTCGTTCTTTCTAGGCTGTATGGATCGCTATTCTGTTTTTCACAGCATGTCAGGTCAGTTTAAATCTTTTTTATTTGTAGTCTGGCTCTTATGGCAGAAAGGGACAGTGGAGAGTTTAGTCTTAGATGCTTTTAAGTCATTAGGTACAGAATGGCTAACTTTAATCTCAATTCTAAATATCAAGAAATTAATTGCCTGGGCCAGCTTAGGTCAAGCTCTATCGTGGGTGCCTTCAACTGTAGCTGGAGTGGTGATCAGCTAAGTGAGGATCTGGAAGCAAAACAAAAATTTAAAACAAAACTTTAAAAAAGTTAAGTCTGTTTAAGAATCCTCACATTAGAATATTAATGATAATATTCACATTGTATGTTGAACTTATGTCAAAGAGCCAAATATATAATTATGTTGAAGTATAGCAAAGTATTTTTAAATAAAATCTAATATACTGAAGGTTAGCAAGAGGTTATTATACTTTCCCAATGTTGTTGATTAAGATATCAGTGCAGTTTAAACAGTTCCCCACATACCTCAGAGCCACTTAAACTGTTTGCTGGGCTTAGACTTCTGGAACATCTGTGTCTATATCCTAAGCTAACCATCAATTTTAGTGTTCTATTATTGTATAAAGTGCCATGAAGATAATAAAGGTAGTTTGCAGTAACTTTTATTGAAAATCTTTAAGAAAACATTATATTGTATGACCTGAAATTAGGAATTTTGGTTGTACTTTTGGTTTATTTACTCCCTCGGGCTCTCACATTGGGAAGGTACATGGGTGCTCCAAATTATGCTGTAATAAATATGAGTGCACTCGAATTACTATGGCACTAGGTGGAAAAGCACCCATCCTCAAAGACGGTACATAGGCAGGGAACCAAATACACTATGGTCATACCCGACTGATATGCCCTCGAGGGAGTCTGGTCCAGTCCATGGGTTCAACCCACGGACCCCTGGGCTCCACCTCAAGGAGGCGCTCCTGGGGGCCTGCTTGAATCTGTGGGGGTTGCAGACCGCCAGGCTTTGCCCCTGAAAAGTGCTTCTGGGGGTCCGGTTGAGTCCTCAGGGTCTCCCCGAGTACTGCTAGGCTCTGCCCCAGTGAGGCACTCCCGGGGGCCCAGTCCAAGAACTCAGGGTCACCATTGGGCCTGCGGGGAGCCCCCTGACTTAATTCTCATTTCTAATCCTTCCTGGCACCAGGGGACCCACCTTTCTCCGTCTTGTCATTCTCATTTTTATATTCCAGTGTCCTGATGGCGATCCTATGTGAGGATCCTTCTCTGGTCTTTTCCCAGGGGGCTTCCAGGCTGGGCTTTCTCTGCCCCAGTTTTGGCCCAGTTCTCGGAATTTCATTCTTCTCTTGTCGAGTCAGGAGGCTTCGATGAGCACAGGCTTCCAAAACTGAAGCTGTAAGTATAGGAATGAGGGTGTGGGCTGAGGGTGTCTATGGAGTGGTGACTCCCTCTTTTTTCTCCTCCTCTTCCTCTAACTGCACCATGGCAGCCGCCCAAGCTGTTTTTCAGGAAGGAGTCTTGTTTGCTCCTTGTGAGAGTTTCGATTCTCATTTCAAATCCTTTGATGCTGGGCACAAGTGGTGTGAAGTCTCCCCGACCCATGCTCATTGAGGAAGTTCAAGGTGTGTACTAAGTTTAGTTATTAGTTTTGGGAGACAATTGGAGGAGATTCTCAGGTCTTCTGTGTAGAGTATGTTGTCATCTCTCGATATTGAGGACTGCTGTTTTTGGTATATCTTGTCTCTATGGGTTGACACAAAATTCGTACAGGCAAGTGGTAAGTGGTATGGAGTCCCTCTCAGTGCTCATATTGGTAGCAAGCCTCAGCCCTCCAGTTCATCATTAACCTGGCTGCTCTCACTGACCTGTGGCTGTTGCTTCCCTTTCAGGTCACACGCCAAGAATCTTGGAAGGCTGGCACCAGGGGCAGCAGCCAATGGAGAGGGATCCTGGGCAGAGGTGGGACCGCAGGACCAGAGACGTCTCCCTGTGCTCCACGAGGTTGAACTGCGTGGCCCCACAGG
Organism: Dinomys branickii; assembly: GCA_004027595.1. NCBI lineage: Eukaryota > Metazoa > Chordata > Mammalia > Rodentia > Dinomyidae > Dinomys > Dinomys branickii. The sequence continues at coordinate 48,394 of PVLD010002313.1, read as the reverse complement.
TCCCAAAGTGGCTCTGCGCCCCACATGGTTGGTTGTGGCTTTGCTCGCACCTCACAGCAAGCTGTGCACCCTACAGTGGGACCGCACCCACCAGCAGCTTCGTGTGTGTTGGCAATGGCTCTGCAAGCTGGGGTGAGACTGTTCCTGGCAGCGCCTTTGCACACACCCCACAGTGGCTTTGGGTGGTGCTGGCTCTGGAGGCCACGGCTGGACTGTGCCCAGCGTCTGCTTGGCTCACACCCAGCATCAGCTCTGTGCTCTACCCACGGTGGGACCATGCCCCGTCGTGGCTCACTCTGCCGAAGTTTGGCTCCATGTTGCTGGGCTCCGGTTCTTAGCTTGAATCGATGAACATGGTGTGGTCTCCAGTCTGAAGTAGGAGGTGCCGCAGAGCCTCTAGATGTCTGGATGCACTGAGGGAATGAGTGAAGGGTAGCGGGGAGGGGGACGGCCGTGGTGGGTGAGGCACATGGGGTGTACTGGCGCTGGGCAGGGGCACATCCAAATGCAGTTAGGGTGGTGTGGCCAGTGGAAAAGGCTGTGACCATTCACTCTTCTCTTGGAGTCAGCGTTCCGAGGTCTCCACAGCACTTCCTCACTGTCACTGCTCCCTCTCTGGCCTCCCCCTCCATTCTGGTTTTGGATCAGCCTACAGATCCGGCTATGCCATGGCAGCTGCCTGAGCTGCTTCTCTGGGAGGGGTGTGGTTTGCTCTTTCTGATGGCTTCAACTCTCATTTCAGTACCTTCCTGGGGCCAGGGGATCCACTTCTCTCCTTCTTGTCCTTTTGATGTTGCTATAATCCAGTGTTTGGGTGGCGATCCTCCTAGAAGATCCTTCTCTGCTGCTTAGCAGGCCACCATCTTCCCGGAAGTCTGAAAACAGGATTTCAACTTCATCTACTAACTGCTAAAATGCCATGTGTTGACTGAATTGCCTAGGAAAACAATGTTGTTATTGAAATAGATTTAGAAGTTGCTAGGGCTTCTATCTGGCTGTTCCTCCCAAAGACTCATGGAATTGTAGGTGGAGCCTTTCAGAGGAGGCTGGCTCTAGAATGTGTGGTGATGGGATTGAGGATATGATGCTGAGGTGGATTGATGGTGTGATGCTAGGACTAAGGGTGCACCACATTGAGTGTGAGTACTACCTGCTCTGAAGGTGAGTAGCTTGGATAAAATGTAGAAGCTAGAGAGAGGGATTCTATTGTCACTTGCTGATTTCTATGTCACTGCTTTGCTGTCTTCAGCCTGCCATGAACTCTTTCTCCTCTGGGAGGTCACTCTGTCATTGCACTCCATCTTGGAGCCAGCTAATTATGGATTAAAACTACTACAAACTGTGAACTTCCCTAAATCTTTTCTCCTCCTAACCTAAGTGCTGGGTATTTTGTCTCAGCAACAAGAAAAAAGTAACTAAACTGAGTAATACTCCACAACAACCATTGTTGAATTCCTACCATCTTGTTTAGCGAAGCTCTGTACCATTTGTAATATTTTTATTACATTTTATTCTCTTTAATTGTTTGATCAATCTTGCATTCATACATCTGGTAATCTGAGCAACTTCACTGAAGATAAAAATATGTAATACAACAACCATTATTAATTCCTATCATCTTGTTTAGAAATTCTCTACCATTTTTATTGTTTTTGTGTTGTTTTGTTTTTGTCTTTGGTGGTTGTTACTTTGTTCTTTTTTTCTCTTTAAAATAAAAAAGTATCCAGGATGGAAGTCAAAGAAATAATATCTGATGAGGGTTATTGATTAAGTAGGATGATCTAAAAATTCTTTGTAATAAATTGTATTGATTGTATGGATAAATTTATATGAAAAATTGTATTAATATTATTTTCTATGGGCAAAACTTTGTCCCTCCTTCAAAATGTTTATACCTAACCCCAATATGAGTATATTTGCAGATAAAGATTTTAGGAGGTAATAAGGTCAAATGAAGTTATAAGGGTGGGGCCCTAATCTGATAGGATTGGTGGTCTTGTAAGAAGATAGAACTGTATCCCTCCCTACCTTTATACAGAGGAAAGGTCACTAAATACATGGCACAAGGAAATTCAGGTATAAGCAGAGAGCCCTTACCAGAAGAACGCCTAGTGGACCTTGATCTGGAACTACAAAACCATGAGAAAAGAAACTTTTGCCAGGTGTGATGGCACCCACCTGTAATCTCAGCATTTAGGCTGGGACAGGAGAATTGAAGCTAGCCTGGGTGACACAGTGAGTTGAAAGCCAGACTGAACTGCATAGCGCGACCCTGTCTCAAAAAGATGGAAAAGAAAACAAAGAAAAATTTTAAGCCATTCAGTCTATGGTATTTTATTTTTATGGAAGTCTGATAAAATTAGTGCACATAATTATTTCATAAGTATATGTATGTATAATATATACTTACATTTTTTCTTTATGAAATGAGATTAACTGGTATAGTGTTCATATAAAAGATATCACCTATAATAATCTTTTTTGGATCAACATTGCATTTTGTAGGTAACTGGATTTCCTTAGTCAGATAATTCAGAACAGAAGTGCCAGCGTAGCAGATGGTAGGGGAGAGAAGCTGGGAACAGGGAAGGGATGCTACAGAGGTGGAGATATGGTCAGGAACACTTGGCCAACCACTCCCTGTTTATCTCCTAAATGAAGATATAACCTTATTGATCACTGTTCTTTTTTATTGAGAATCAACAGAGTCACTGATGTCTGCTCACAAGTGTGTGCATTTTTACTCTATTTTAAAAATGGTCAGTAAACAGTAAGAAACTGAGATAGTCAAATTTAGCAAGATCTCTCCCATGCCTCCCTACTGTGGCCAAATAAACTGGGAATCTAAGCTAATTTCATAGTGGTTATTTGTGTAATTTGTGGCTGAATTCTAAGTCCATCTTGACTTTTTAGTTCTTTTGTCCACTCTGGTCTCTGTGCTGGCTGCAAGCACATTTCCAGGGTGCTAGACTGGCCCAAATGCCATCTGACTTTCATATAGATTACACAGGCATTGGTGTAAGGATGATAAAGTATTTGTTAGAATAAAAATTTGTATATGTTAATTTCTACTTCCTGCCGGTTAGGGAAGTCCTAGGAGGAAAGCAGGCAGAGCACTGGCAGAGTGAGGAAGAGGTGGTAGGCACTGGGCTCTCTGTACGTGTGAGGAGACTGAGAATGAGACAAGAACAAATTTGTAAACGCAATGAAGTTTAAGAAAGAATATTTAAAGAAATGAAATAAATCAGACATACATGTTTAAATACAGCATTGTTTTTCTGGTGTGAGAAACTGAACCTGTAAGGAGCTGTGTTAGTCAGGATTCACATGGGAAAAGATTTAATACAAGATGCAAAATTTATAGGGCTATTTTATAATATTCCCCCAAAGAGTCAAATAGGTGCAAAAGAGTGAAGGCGATCTATCCACACACTAGACACCCAAAGAATCCACTGGGTTCTGGATTCTAGAGCAATGTCCTACAGAAGTCCCGGTGGAAGCCTAGCTACAGCCCATGTCTTATGCAAGTCTGTATCAAGGATCTGCAATGGGAAGGCCCAGAGGCCAGCGGTGGAAGCTAGAAAGTCTGTACCAGCAGGATGAAGGATTGTGCCAGCAGCTGAAGGATCTGCACTGGAGCCAGGAAGTGATGCTCAAGATAAGGACCAGAGCTCTCCTGAAAAGAACCACAGCCATCCTCAGTGACGGTGAGGACCCAAGTTCCTCCTCTGATGAGAGAAGCTGAGTTCATATCTAGAAAACCAGTATGATAAGCTTCTCCAAGAGAATCATCTTCCTTTCCAGTTCTCCTTTCATGCTGTTGGCAACAGTTCTCAGGTGGGCTTTCCACACCCAGGACCACACTGATTCAGTTCAGTTGGGTGTTAGAAGTTGACCATTTGTTAATCCACCACAGGACCAAAATGTATAATAGATATTGGGGAATGGGAAGAAAATGTTCAAATGAGAAGTGGAACAGTGTGGGGGGGGGAGGAAAGAAGAGACAAAAAATGTTATAGAAAGAAAAACTGTAAACAAAACTTTTGTAAATAAGGAAAGAATAAGGGTTGAATGGAGGGGAGGAGAATATGAAAAATGAAAATGAAAAATATACCATGTACAGGTACAAGGTTTCTATAATGAATGTTATCATTATATATATCTAAAATGTACCAAAATTGTTAAAGCATTTAAACAGTAGAAACTGGGTAGAAACAACTTACTTGGAACTCACTGACATTGTTGCTTCCATTTATGACCTGCATAAATATATTTCCAGATTTTTGTCTTTTAGGAGAATAGAGTGAATATGCTTTTCTTCTAGCATGAGTTCTACTTGCCATCTATGAGGTAAAGTTCTTTAGCTAGCAGTGAGGTACACTGATATTTCCCAGCTTTCTTGTTTGATTCAATGACAGTAATAGACAGGACTTCTTGAGCACCTCTACAAGCACGTAACAATCCACTAAATCCCCATGCCCATTTTAGGGGAAAGGCAATTCCATCACACCACAACTGAAATGACTGAAGCTTGTCCAATGTTGCTAACATCTATTAAAAATAGTAGAATTTGAATCTAGGTAGCCAGACTTCAGGTTTACTCCTCATAGCTGCTTTGTGAAAATGACTAGCATTATGTGTTGTTCTATTGGAATTGTGCACAATATTCTAGAGTTTGCAGTTTACATTCAGGCTACTATGTGCATTTTTTGTTCTGAACTTCTATAGGTGGTCCATTTCTTCAAGTGAATATATTTTAATTATAGTAATAGCACAGTGTCCAAGAAGAAGGTGAATGTATTATCTTGAACCTCCTAAGTTTGGCTAGTATGATGAGAAGTATAGCTGGGGTTTCTGTTCCCCTTGGACACCCCCTTCAGGCAGACTTGAAGGAGACTGAAAGTGCATGGAGGGACATTCCAGGCAGGTACACTGCCAACAAGAAGCTCAGGGTCATGGGGAGGAGGATGTGTGAAGTGGCTACTAAAGACTGCAGGGCAGTTATTAGAATCAAAGCCTGCTCTGCCTGCTACATATCTGCAGACATAATTTGATGGCAGAAGTTCTGTTTTGTAGGCCAGCCATGAAGATAGCCATGAAAGGGGGCCATGTTATCACACCAGTGCTTGTGGCAGTGATGTGGGTGTCTTTTTTGTTAGTCCAAATCTTATCTTTGGACCGCTGGAGTGCATTCTGTAGAAAATGTGTGTGCTACCTATTAGGACCCTAGATTCACAGTAATAAAGTGGTCTGACATAATTTAAGGACAGAAATTCTTCTATACATTGTATTTACCAGCTCATTCTCCTCTAACAAGTGAGATAGATTGCATCTTAAACAGGAATCTGAGTTCAGAGCAACTTCTTGGGGTCTGAGCTTCAGACGACATGTGGTACACTTCCTTTTGAACCACACTAATGTTTAGCCTCTTCAGTAATGTGGACATAATGTGAAAAGTTGTACAGTGGAAATTTTGATTTGAGGCTAAGTGATGTGATGTAGTTTGCCCATATTTTCTCTCATTCCATAAATTACCTATTCCTGCTGTTGATTATTTTCTTGGCTGTGTGGAAGATTTTTATTTTGATATAATCATATTTGTCTATTTTTGGTTTTGCTGCTTCCCTTGGGATTCATGTCCAAATATTCATTATCTGGGTCAGTATCATGGAGCCTTTCTCTTATGTTTTCTTATAGTAGTTTTGTACTTTCAGGTCTTTATTTAAACCCATCAATGTTGAGTAGATTATTATATATGGTGTGAGGTAATGGTAAGACTTAGAAAAGGACAAATGGTGCTAGAAAAAAATAAAAGAAGATGACTTTTGTAGTCTTTGTAGGTCTACAGAAGGGCAACAATATGTAAGGGAAATGCTGAAAATTACCAATCATCAGAGAAACACAGATTACAATTGGAATAAAAGTACCACCTCATACTAGTTAGAATGACAGTTAAAAAACAAGAGGAGAGAGAAATTTTGGAAAGAATGGAAAGTAAAGAGAACTCTTGCACATTTTTTTGTGGGAATACAAACTAGTACTGTCATGAAAAATAGTATGGATGTTCTGTACAAAATTTAAAATAGAGTTGCCATATGATCCAGCAATCCTACTACAGGGTACAAGTCCAAAGGAGATGAAATCACTGTGTGGAAGAAACTGCTATACCCTCACTATTCACAATGGTCAGGATATGGGGTCAACATAAGTGGCCATTGAAGAATATATTTTTAAGCAGATGTCACCTAAATACACAGTGGAACAGCATCCAGACTTAAAAAGAGGCAAATCTTAGCATTTGTGACAATGAATGAGTCTGGAGAGCATGGCGCTAGGTAAAAGAAGCCAGCCAAAGAAGTGACTTACACTGTCATGGGTGGAAGAACCTAAAATGTCGAGTTCACAGCTGTAAGGAAGAGTATGATTGGTACCAGGGATGGAGGAGACGTTGATCATAAAGAAAACAAACAAACAAAGGAACAAAATAGCAACAAAAAGATTTAATTTCAAACTAAAATGAAAGAGCACCAGTGACTAGCAATAAAGTAGCCGTAGCTGTTTGTGTCTTTGTTACTTTTGTATCTATTGCTAGAAATAGTAAATGATTAGAAATATTATAAGAAAACCTTGAAGTTTATTGTGTTGGTGTTTATGGTAAATAAAATGAGAGACTATGGGTTTCTCACTTAAGCACCTATACTGTTCCCCATATTATTTTTAGTTAAAAGATGTATTTACAGTATATGAATACACCAACTCTTTGGTGGGCTCACAGATTACTAAATCAAAGTTTTAGTGTTAATCTTGGCATGTGAGTTTTCATCACACTTTTCCTTTACTCAAACCATTCAAATTTCCTGTACTTTTTAGATTATTACTCCTAGACTTCTCTGTTTGTCTATTAATCCCCTTTTGAATTAGGCTCCACCTATTCCCACAATATATTCTTTTAATTTCCATTGTCAGTGGTGCCAACTTTACCAAACTTCAGGCGATTCTCTCAAATCAAAGATGGAGCACTCTTTCAAATACCTTGTTCCTTCCACAAGCAGCCCTCCAGCTTAGTACTTAATTGGGTACTCACGTGACCATTACATCCGTTTGTAGTATGATGCCAAACTTTGTTTTCTGCTTGTCACGCCATTTCGCTATAAAGGTTCTATAAGCATACGTGACCACACAGTGAACAGTCCGATGTGAAGTTCAGAGAGTGCTGCCCTTGCATTTCCCACGTCAGATGCTGAGTGGGTTAAAATGACTGAGTGGGTTAAATGACAGAACCAGCTGATTTCCAGCAAAGGTATAGTTGTTCCCCTGTGCACCAGCAGTTTCAGCCTAAAGATATCCAAGCCCTATCTTACTAAGAGGCAGTTTGTGCTGCTATTGTGTTGCTGCCCTGGAAAAATCCCTGGGATTTTAAAGCTAGGAAAAAAAGAGAGGAGAAACAGTCTGTAACAAACTTAGGACCTTACATTGTTTTAATGTCATCACTCAAGGAATTATTTTAAAGATACTATTTAATGGCATTGAGTCTGGCCTTTATTTTCAACCCAGATTGAAAAAAAAATGAAATACAAGTCTAAGATGACTTTTTAAAGTATTGTATTTTCTTTTTGGAAATGGCAGAGCAAAATCTGTAATAAAATGTTCATAGAATTTTAATATGGCAAACTGTAAGAAAAATGCATTCACATGAAATGCATTTACCAAAGCTGTATATAATTTTGTAAAGCTGAACATTGATATACGCACACCTTTATATTTGTACAGATGCCACTACAGATTAGTTCGGGTGGGCACTGTCTTTAGACTTCATGTGTTTTCATCTCCAGTGAGAAACACCAAAGTGAAATAGGTCATTTCTTCCCACGGCGGAGCTGGCAGTGGGCTGCAAGCTGTGACCGGATGATTCCGCTTTGAGGCAAGATGAGAAATGTGGACCTGGGCTTATTCCTCCTTGTGTGCATTTCCAAGAGCTCATTAATAACCCCCCATTCATTTTGATAAGTGTGAACTCTTAGGACAAATTATTTGCCCTTCTCCTTTCAAAAAAAGAACTAAAGAAAAAGCTCTTCATCTTTTCATAATGCCATAATTGTTCCTGTGGAATTTCTAAGAGTCTTGAAAGACAGTTGTGTGCTTAGAGAAAACATGGGGACTAACTTAGACTCTTATAGCTAACACAGCTCCAGTTAAATTTGTGAATCCTATGTTCTGAAGACAGGAAATATAATCTAATTCTTGGAAAGTTTTAGTTAAAATTGAGTTGTGTTTTTCTGTTCAAAGTCATTCAGTTTGTTAGGCTAAAATTCTTTCCTTTTTACTAGAAAGGAGCATAAACAATTCAGACATCCCAATGACAATTACATCATGGTAAATAAAGTCCTTATATATTACTCCTAACAATTATTGATGCGAATTCACTCTGCAAAATTTTATGCACTAACACATTTAATCTTCACAACAATTGTGTGAGGTAAATGTTATTATCATTGTCATTTTCTAAGAGAGGACTGAAGTTTAAATTGCCCAATAGCATAGAAATGGCAGGTCCAAAGTTTATACCCAACCATTATGATTCCATTCTGCTTCCGGGACAGAAACAGCCTACCTACCAGCTTGTTCTCAGCTGGAGAAGAGAATCTTCCTTTGCCACATGGTTTCATAATGACAGCCAAGATAGAAACCCCATGGTGTATGTATTTGTGCACAGGAAAAGCTCTCTGACCCCCAGAGAAGATAGGATGTCCCTGGTGAGTAGACATCATAGCACCTCCAAACCAAGCACACTCTCTTAACAATCAGGACAGCAGCTATGCAGTAGAGTGTCTTTGGGGATTGGAGTTGTCTCTTACTGAGTTCGCTGTTCTTCAGAGCACTGATGTGTGCATTAGGCTGTTCACTTCTCCTTAACTCCATAAGGAAACTCAAGCTCTTTTCCAAATCTTAACAGTTTGGGTCCACTGTGTCCCCAGTCACTGAACAATGAACTCCATGCTTTCCAGAGCTGATGCAATAATGTGTTTGAATATCTCTTGAAGAAAGGAAACAAACAAAATCAAAATATTATCCAAATATTGGTTTTCTTTTACATTCCATTATAAATGTGGACCCCGAAGTCAAAAAGGCTGCACTAGACCATCAAGTAAAGTGCAGCCTGTGGAAAATACCTTTAAAATGAGAAAATTTCACAGATATATGTTTTGTTCTGTGAATGGCTTAGATATGGATCATGAGAAAATCACAGTACTTTGCCATGGTTATGTATAATAGTTCCTTGGTAGACCTAAATGAGAATATTTAGGGAGAGAATTATATTGTGCTTTCAAATAAAATAATAGAAATTTTGGAGTTCACTAATGGTGCCTGAAGGGATGTGTGTGCATGGTGTGAGTTTTGACTTTGAAACAAACTATGGAGAAAGGAAAAAAAACTTAGTAGGTTGCCTGGGCATCTGGGAGGTCTAGGGAATAAAATTTCCTTTAGCAGGGAGTAGTTGCTGAATTTCTTCTGTAATTTCTAGATATTCTCAGTAAAGCTGTGACAAGCACACTTGCCTTGACATGCTGTAGGAAACGCAGGAGGGAAGTGACAGGTGTCTCACCTGTGATCAACTACAAAGGAGGCAGAAGCCCAGGGATGGGCACAGAGCATTCAGGCAAAGGAGGAAACATAGGCTAGTGGATAGGAGCTCTCCACTAGATGGAGAAAATCCATCCTGCATCAAGTATTATAAAGAGATGATTCACCTAGGAGGAGAGAGATTCTGCTGCTGTGGAGGATAAAGCTTGAGTCATTTTATTTGGATGTTAAAGGAAAGGGGCCATCCAGAGAGAAGACTTTACATCACATTTATTTGTCTCTGTATGATGCCTTCAGAACTTTTTAACCCCGTTCACTTTCAAGGACTCAGAGGTAGCCCTTTAAGCACAGGCACTTTGTCAGCTACACTTTCGTTATAGTTTCTAGTGACCGTTACAGATCCACACTATAAAATGTTGTAATGAAATCTTTACTCCACTGTGCACTTGCAGCTATAGGATATAGCTAATGGTTTCTTTAAAGTAAAAATATTTCTCTCTTTTACCTGAAGTAGTCAGCTGTACCCAGTGCTCTGCACTGAGGATCTTTGTTTTCACTGCCAACAGCAGGGACTTTATAGACAAGCTCAGCTGTTTGGGGCTGAAATCTATGCCTTCCAGGCTGAGCTTGGCTGTAAGAAGTTACTGACTTCGTTGCTTGCTGCATTACCTCTGCAGACTCCTGTAATTTCATCTGCCATCCATACTCCACAGCTTGCCTCAGGAGAAAGTGTGGTCTTCTCTCTGCTTCTCATATATTTTTGCCTTTAGTCCTTTTGCTGTATAAAGTATGACCTTCTCTCTGGATTTACCTTTGTCTGATAATTTATCTAAAGGAATTTTTCCTATGACTTTTTATTTTGCTACCTGGTTTACTGTCTTTAGTAGAACTAAAAAATTGTAGTTATTTTGTCAGTTTACTGCTTTAAAGTTTATGACTCATAAATGTACTGAAATTTAAACTATTTGAGGTCAGAGACATTGTTTTTCATGTTCATGGTGTCTTCACATTCAATAGTGCCCAGCACATGGTGTTCAATAAACACTTAGTGAATTCACAAGTGAATAAAACAAGCCCTCTTGTCTTTAATTTCCTGGGGTTTCTACGATGTGTGATTCTATTCCTAAAATATATGACCTGTAATTAGGCTTTTCATTTTAATGGGATAAATTATTAAAGTGAAATATTATTGGCAAAAGAACAAAAGTTTAAGGAACTTCCGGGAAGATGGCGACCAGGTAAGCGGCAGAGGGAAATCCTCCCAGAGACAGATCTCTTACACGTGGATGCCGGGTCCGCAGCTACGAAAATCCAACTGAACGTGTTGCTCTATGCTGCCTGAGCATTAGCGGGTTGGCTCCAATTGCAGCGGTGAGAAAGTGGGCCGGCTCTGAGAGCTGGGCATCCGAGGCGCTCAGCGTGGCGCGCAGGCAGCGGCTCGGCTGAGTCTGCATACCCCCGAGGGCGATCAGGGTGGGACGGACCCTCCCATCTCCAAACCTCGCACAGCTTGCAGGTGGCTGCGGCCAGAAATTGGCTTTTTGGTGGCTGTGGAGAGGGGCGGACTCGGAGACCACGCTCCTCGGGCAGACTGCGCTAATCTGGGCCGTGGACTGGGGTCCAGCTCAGATCCCCACCCCTGCAGCCGGCGCCATCCTGGGCCAGAGAGCGGGCACTGCGGTGGCTGTGGTCGGCAGCTCCTGCGAGAACACCGAGGAGGTGGAGAAGCACTGGGGAGTGCTGGGATCTCCTGCCGGCACGGATTTTGGAATGGGAGAACCGAGTGAGCACCGCAGCCAGATTTCTGAGTAGGGAGGAGGCTCGACCCAGGGAGATACTCCTGAGTGGCAATCCGGCCTGCAAGATCCCAGGGATGGGTGAGTTGATTGGGCACCATGACCGGATTTTTGAGTCGGGGAGAAGCTCCACCCAGCAAGGGACATCCAAGCAGCCATACCGACTGCACGGACCCAGGGACGGGAGAGCTGGCTGGGCACCCCGACCGGATTTTTTTTTTGAGTGGGGGAGGAGCTCCACCCAGGGAGGAACACCGGAGAAGTCCCCTGCCTGCACGGTCCCAGGGACTGCAGCTGTTTATGTGCCCCAGCCAGGTCTCTGAGTAGGGAGTAGCTCGGTCCACAAAGAAGCATATGAGCAGCCTATTGAGCAGAACTTTCAGCAGAAAGCTTAAGGGACATTCTCCCAAAGAGAAGGACTCGTTGGAGCAGCCTTTGCAACAGACCTTTACCTGGTGAACTGCCTGGGTAATTTATTGCTCAATATTTTGAATCTGATACCCAAAAATGGGAAGACAGAAGAACAAAACGCAGTCTCAAAACTCAACCCCACCCAGAACAAGTCCTGGATGCGAGGATACAGGGGAACTAGAAAGCCACATACCTGCAAGTTCTGAAACAATTGCACATGAAATGAAGAAACAACTCCAATGGGCCATAGAAGAGCTTAAAGTAGAAATAAGCCACATACCTGCAATAATCTCTCAGACAAAAAATGAACTGAAAACTATAATGGAAGAAATGTTCCATACACATAGAGAAGAAATAGATAAAAGATTAGAAGAAAATAGGAAACAAATGGAAACGTTACAAGAGCAATTTAGGAATGAATTACCAAGAATGAAACAGGTCCAAAGAGATTGCCAGGAATTGAAAACTTCCACTGAAAGCTTGCAAAACCACTTAAATGAAATGGAAGATAGAATTTCAGACCTTGAAGACAGCATGGCCGCTTATGAGTGCGAAAGGAAGGATCTCATAAAATCATCAAAGACCCAGGAAAAATCAATCCAACAGCTGCAAGATGAGGCAAAACGAAATAATATTTGAGTAATAGGAGTCAGTGAAACAGCAGGAGACAACACAAATGATATAAAAAGAATATTTACTGAAATAATAGCAGAAAATTTCCCAAACAAGGCAAAAGATACTGAAGTACAGTTAATCGAGGCATATAGAACCCCAGCGAGCCACAATACAAAGAAAACCACACACAGACATATAATAGTCAAGATCACAGACATCCAGCAAAACAACACAATATTAAAAGCTGCTAGAGAAAAGAAACAGATCACCTATAAAGGAAAGCCCATCAGAATCACAGCAGACTTCTCAACGGAAACCAGGAAATTAAGAAGAGCTTGGAGTGAAGTATTACAGATTCTGAGACAAAACAGCTTCCAACCCAGACTGATGTATCCTGCAAAACTATCCTTCAAATTCAATGGGGAAATAAAATATTTCCATGACAAAGAACAGCTGAAGAACTTCATGAATGCCAAACCAGCATTGCAAGAAGCACTAAAAGATATTCTAGACAGAGAAAAAAAAGACCACAATCTCAACAACAATACAAAGAAACCCTCAAATAGAACCAGTAAGTAAACAGATAGCAAAAGTAGGAAAACAACAAGTAAATAACATGACTAGAATAAGCCAACCTATAACCATTACAACCATTAATGTAAATGGCCTCAATTCACCAGTCAAAAGGAAAAGATTGGCAGAATGGATTAAGGAACACAGTCCAACGATATGCTGCATACAGGAAACACATTTTACTCAAAAGGAAATCCACAGGCTGAAAGTTAAAGGATGGAAAACAATTCTCCGTGCAACAGGTCCCCAGAAAAAAGCAGGGGTAGCTATTATGTTTGCAGACAAGGTAAACTTCAAACCAAAAACAATCATAAGAGATAAAGAAGGCCATTACATACTAGTTAGGGGAGAGCTGCAAGAGGAAGAGATAACAATCCTAAACATTTATGCACCAAACAATGGAGCACCAAACTTTACAAGTCAAGTTTTAACAGACGTGAAAAATCAAATAACTAATAACACTATTTTAATGGGGGACCTAAACACCCCTCTGACGCAAAGAGACAGGTCAACTGGACAGAAACTCAGCAAAGAAATAACAGACCTGAACCAAAAGTGTGAACAAATGGACTTAGTAGATGTATACAGAGTGTTCCACCCCACAACATCAGAATACACATTTTTCTCAGCTGCACATGGGTCTTTCTC